>PJEM01013890.1:21550-38304 GCA_004023845.1 Helogale parvula
AGATAGCTGTGAAATTAGGTGATTAACTAGTTGGTACTTAACCTGTTAATTTCTGTATAAGTCTAATTACATGAAATAGAAGTGTGGGTTTCGATTTTTTACTTTGCTTTTCTGTTTGGAGTGTCATTGTAACTACTGTATTGTAAATGACGGAAAATAATTGCATATGTTAAAAAAATAAATAGTGTTATATTAAAAATAAATAAATAAATTAAAAATAAATAAATAAATAAAGAGTGCTGTTTTAGGGGCATCTGGATGGCTCAGTCAGATGGGCATCAGGCTCTTGATTTCAGCTCAGGTCATGATCTCACTGTTATGGGACTGAGCCTCCTGTCAGGCTCCCCACTGGTGTGGAGACTGCATGGGATTCTCTTGCTCTCCCTGTGCCCCTCCCCTGCTTGAGCTCACTCTAAGATAAAATAAAAAATTAAAACAATAGTGGTTTTTTTTTTTTTTTGACAAAGAGAGCAAGAGAGAGCAAGTGGGGGTAAGGGGCAGAGGGAGAGAAAGAAAATCTTAAGCAGGCTCCACAGTCTGTGTGCAGCCACACATGGGGCTTAACCCCACAACTCGGAGATCATCACCTGAGTAGAAATCAAGAGTTAGACTCGCCACCAGCTGAGCCCCCCCAGGTGTCCCTCCAGTGTTCTTAAAAGAATACAGCACTTTAGGGACACCTGGGCGGCTCAGTCAGTTAAATGCCAGACTTTGGCTCAGGTCATGATCTTGGGGTTCGTGAGTCTGAGCCCTGCAGGAGCCTGCTTTGGATTCTCTGTCTTCCTCTCTCTCTGCCCCTTGCCTGGTCATGCTCTGTCCCTCTCTCTTTCAAAAATAAATAAATGTTAACAAATTTTACAAAAATACACTTCAGATTTTATAACATTTTTTAAGAAGTTCTACTTTTTGTTCTCTAAGTTATAAAATGTGGTGTCTTATACCGCCCCCTTTGATTTGGAGGAGGGGGGTGTTCTCTGTGTCCAAACAGAAAGCCAGATTTTGGACATGTCTGGTGGGTCTTGAAACGGAAAGTGCAGTCTGCCTAACTTTGGTTGCGGGCACACACACGTTCAGTAAACAGCCGTCTGTGTTTACTCCTCATAATGACTTCACTGGGTTGTTCCATGCAGTTTTCATGTCTCTGAGATCTGAGAAGCGTGGGTGAGGAAACTCCCTTTCTCCTCATACGTATTTCTAATGGTTTTAGTCTTGAAGTACATGAAATAGTCAGGAAGTGTTTACACTTGGGGACACTTTTTCTAGTATTCACTGCTTTGAGTTTTGTTTTTACTTTTCTTCACCGATTTTAATATTAACACCGCCACCCTCAACAATATTTATTGTGTCCTTTTTCAGTTAAAATGTTTGGCTCCAGTTGTTTTAAGTGTGTCTCTGGTAGACAACTTCTCACTTGAGTTTCCTTGGAGGATGAGTGATTGTATTCATAGAGAAACTATTCATGTTCACTGTCAAGATTACATCGTCATCGAATAGGTTACGTAACTTGAAGCTTGGGGTCTCTGTGGTGCTCTTTCCAATTTACGTTTCTTCAGTAAAGTGGGAAGCCCGCGGTGAGATTTTCCACAGTATGAATTCGGGAACTTCTCCGACTTTCTCACGGGGCCCACAGCACGCCTCCCGCTCACTGGTAAGATGGTCTGACGGCGTCTGCCCCGCGCAGTTGACAGCAGGCTGGGCTCTGCGTCTCCCTGGGCATCTGACCTTCACTCAGCCTCTCAAGCAGGTACGGAGAGTGGATAGGTCAGACCTCACTCCTCTCGTGACCTCATCCTTCTCCTTGTGGATGAAGGACACGTTCTACCCCACTGTGGGGAGGTCACTGCCACCTAAGACGAACCAGCCATGGGGATGTCCCTGCCACCTAAGGTGCACCAGCCACAGGGAGTCACTGCCACCTAAGACGCACCAGCCACGGGGATGTCCCTGCCACCTAAGACGAACCAGCCACGGGGATGTCCCTGCCACCTAAGACGCACAGCCATGATGACAGAATGAAGGGCAGGGCAGCACCGGCCAGGTCAGTCAGTCTGTGTAGTGCAGCTCCACCTTCTTGGCTCCAGCAGAGTCTCCTCCTCTGCTACTGTGCCCACAACACAAGAGTGTTGGTGACTCTGCAGCTCCTAAAGAGTGTCTCGTCACCGACACCATGCAAAAGGAAAATGTCTCCTAGGGACTAAAGCACACGTGATACGTCTCCATGGCCTTCCCTCCAGAACACCCTCGTTTACTTGGGGCCTCGTCTTCACAAGTCCGTCACTCATGTGGACCGTATTAAACAACCGGGCTGCAGTCAAGGGTGCAGATGGAGTCTCCATGCACGTGGCAATATATTTTCAACTTGCTTTTCACTACCTTTGTAAACATCTATCACAGCCACGGCAGTTTCCTTAAAAACTAAGGAACTTCATCTAAAGTTTAAACTCAATCTAAGCTTTTAAAAGGCAGAAATAAATTACGGAAAAACCCAGAAGAAAGAGCTACTATATGAACAAGACAATACTCCACTAACTCCATTCCCGTTTTTCATCCAAATACATACACACACACACACGCACACATGTATGTATTGTATACATGTTTCCTACCATGTCTATGTTTATATCACATATTTAATTGTTACCCTTTTTTCTTTAGATCTATTCGCTAATCTGAGAAAACGACTTTACAAGTTCCAGGAAACAGTAACATGAAAACCTACCCTCCAGTTATAGCAGAGCAGCAAAACACCAAACGTACAAAAGACTAAAACAAATAAAACCCTGCAAATATATCAAGCCCCATCTGATTACTCAGGGCGGGAGGGATGACGACATGGTAACAAACTGGCTCCCATATTTCAGTGACTCAACACAACACACACGTGTCTCTTGCTCCCGCCATGCACACTTGGCCCTCCTCCGATAACTAGCTATCACCTCCCCAACTCACTGGCCTCCCCAGGTCCCCAGACAGGAAGGACAAGGACTGCAGCGTTCTGGGGGATGCTGTCCCAGACCAGGTTCCACTCCATTTCTCGGGGCTGAGTTCTATGCTCAAGCCTTACCGCACAGGGAGGCTGGGGAGCTGGGTGCCGGCTCAGAACCGGTGTGCTGTTGCGTCACCATGACCCAGGAGGTGCACAGGGAGAAGTGGACCCGAGCGCAGCCAATCATATGTTCTCTCGATGATGTGATACGTGCATGGAGGCACTGACGGCAAAGACCCGAGAGGTGCATTAGCAGCTCTAGTGGTTCTTAAGACACTCTGTGCTCCCATGCAGATTGCCCTCTGTCACACAGTGCTCCCGTGTTCATCACCCCCCATCGCACGGTGTTCCCGTGCTCATCACCCACCCCCCCCCCATCACACCGAGCTCCCGTGTAGATCATCCTCTGCTCTCTAGATGCTCTGTAGCAAATAAGTACACTGAATGAAGCTTCTGGAGAGACCCAATCATGTTTCAGAAACAATGCACGCTGTATTCTGCCCATAGTTTTTTTTTGTCCATTTCAGAACCAGTCCTGGCTTTGCACAGACTCCTGCAGGAGTTCAACACCTGCTTGGCCCTGAGACAGAAAGTGACCATGAAATATATGTTGTCCATTCTAAAGTGACATCCAGTGACCCTGGTGGAACCGGCCCTCCAAAGGCGAGCCAATTCCTGGGCACAGAGAGAGACTTGTGTGGAGGGTGCCCTTCGTATGCAAACCAGCCAGTCCACGGCCCATTCCTCCCTCCCTGGTGACTGTTTCCCGTATGAGGCGCTTACACCGGAGGCCACTATTTCCGTGCTGGAAGCTCTCCAGGATGTGCTGAAACTACCCGCAGAGGCACATTCTACCTGCTTCAGCGGCTTACCTCACCTGCTCCTGCCCACAACACGGTTCTGGTCTACACTCTGCCGTCAGCCCTGCCTCCGTACTGGCCCTGATGCTCGCCCGTGTGGCAGCGCCCAGCGAGTGACCTCTCCTCTCGGGAACTGTAACAAGCCACCTTGTGCAATGACGGCTGTCTCCCGCGCAGGTGGCCTCCCCGCACCCGAATAATGATAAAATCTGTGTTTTGAGATAAGTCCCTCCGGTGTGGACAGTGGACATGCACAGCAGGCAGGGCTCCCTATGAAACGGGGGCTGAAAGTCAAAGCCGAAACAAGCTTCGTGCAGGAACGACTTGGAGCAAGTCTTTGTCTTTGTTTTGAAGGAAACACGGCCTGATGTGGGGACCTGAAGGGTGGCGTCTGCTGGTGTGGCTAGCAGCGAGGGTTCCAGAAATACGACTGGACGACTGAGATAACGATGTCTAGGGACAGGTGTGCGGGTGGACACGTGAGGATGGACGCAGTGTGAATACATCCCTGCCCTGTGCCCATCCTCCATGGGGAACAGACAGGAGCGGAGAAGTCAGTAATCACAGGGAGGCCAGCCGGGCTCAGCCCCGGCTGCCTGGGGCACGTGCACAGCGGAGCCGTGGGGAACCATGACCGTGGCAGCTCCTCATGAAGCAGGGACATCCCGTCCTCTTGAGAACGTCTCTGCCTGCCAGCACCGCCACAGTCTTTTAAGAGCACGTGCCCCTCAGCAGGGCACAGAAACGAGTGGAAGTGCATTGGGAGAAGCACCCGGAAGCTTGCGGCCCCTGCACCACCATGCACACACGACGCCACAGCTGGCCCGGAGGCAACGGAGTTCACAGGGCACGAGCCCGATGTGCGAACAGGCTGACCTTATTCTCCACGTGCCGCGTGTCACCCACATCCTTCAGAAGAGATCTCTTTCGTTGCAGCCACAACCCCATAGGTCACTTTTTCTTCCTAGTAAGCTCAGGTAATGTTTTACTGTTATGTCTAGGGAGAGCTAATGATTTTTCGTATAATTCAAAAAACAGGCGAATCCATTAACACGTGATGAAAGTGGATATAAAAAAAACATGTCACATATGACATCTGAACCTGAAACTATAATCACAATCTCTTGATGTTGGTTATTTTCAGGAAAATCCATACCATTACAATAAAGGGAAATACTCAGATGGTAAAATGTACAGGTTTGAACACTAAGCAACTATTCAGGTACAAGAAGAGCGGTGCTTGTCCGGGATCGGAGGACTCGGGGGGACGGTGAACAGGTGGCGTCAGGGGACTCAGCAGCAGTGGCCTCACCGGAATGCCACGCACATGACGTGATACGTTTGGTCAAACCCAAAAAGGGAAACAACTCTAAAAGTGAACGCTCTGTAAACTACTGACTTTTACAAAAATTTATCAATATTGGCTCTTCAATTTAAGAGATGAATCGCACTCACCTACGATGTTTGCAGTGGAGGTCGCTAATGAGAGGAGAAAAGGCAGATGTCCAAACTCTGTACTTTCTGTTCACGTTTTCAGTAAACCTAAAGCTACTAAGAAATAAAGTCTAGTAACTTCTTTTGAAGAATTCCATCCACCAAATGCAGAAAATGAAATGTTTGTAATGGTAGAAAAGTTAAGTGATGCCTTAATCAAGAAGCTGTTCAGAAAATTTAAATTCACAGTGCAGTTTGTCGCTATGCGTAAAATACAATTCTGCACCAAGCTACCAGAAACTTCCAAAGAGCAGTTCCTGAGGCACGAGGACAAAGAGGTGTTACATGTGGTTTGCAGAAAGGCCCACCCGAAGTGCTCCTGAGCGGATTTAGAAGCGCTTCCTCCTGTCCTCACTTGCTGCCTGGATGCCTCCTCATGCTTGAATTCTCTGTGTAAAAGAAGGCATCGTCTCATAACCCACTGTTGATTTGCAAAGAGCACATGAATTGCAAATAACTCCGACTTCATAAATTCATTGGAGGACTTTGTTCCGTGGCAGGGGAAAATCAGGCCACTATGACCTCAATTTGAGGGTGACACAAAGCGCGGGCGGCAGAATCCCGGGCTCCGTTCTCACGGTGAATCCTGCACCGGATCGGGAATGCTCACAACAGTCCTTGTGAGGACGCATTTACTGTCCCCCCATGCAGCCCCAGGAGCGCTGCCGAGTGAGCGACGCTGTCACAGGACTGGGGTGCCAGCCCCGACATCTGAACTGCAGCCTCACTCATGACAGCGGAGCAGCCAGAGCCCTTGCTCCGGAGCTTTCTGCCAGCAGGCACCCAAATGCTCCTTCAAGCCCATTAACTTTGAATGTGCTCCCCACCAACAAGGCTGCCCATTGTTTACCACAGCTGAATTCCGTGAAATGCTGGTTTTGAATGTTTTGAGTAAAAATTCTTCCCAAGCTGTGAAAAGTTGGCAAGAGGCTGATTAATGGGACTGGAGCTCAGACAATGCACCCTGTGGCTCAGTCACCGGGGAAGCTTGGCAAACGAAGATCTTGAAATGCAGACGTTAGCCAAGGCCAGGGACGCCGACCAAACCAAACAAAATCACGTTATCATCCAGGAAAAGAAATACACAGATCAGTTGCAAAGTGCTCGGGGAGGGTTTGAAGATGAAACACTGAGCCACGTCCTCACATAGGGATCAAAACAACCCCCCAAACAAACCAAAATTAGAGCTCTCATCCCCAGGATCTGAGCAGTTGGAGCACTGGTTTTATCAAAATTAGGAACAGGATTCCTGGTTCTGCCTGCGTTAGCCCGCAGCATGCGTCCGTACGACTCTTGAAACAGACACATTTCCTACAGGGAGTCAGCAGATTTGCCCCGGCCTTTCCAGAGCGGCCCAGTCCGTTCTCTGTGTTCTGGTCTCTCTGAGAGTCCTGGCATCTTTTCCAATGAGCTCCCCAAACCCTATGCTCAACTGAAGACCCCATCTCTGATGTCATTTGGAAAATACGAAGCCACCAGCCTAGACTCATGTGCCCACTCTAAGAATCTATATCACATTCTCTGTAACCTATTCTAGATTCAAGAAGTGTTTCTTAATGATAGAAAATAGGTACCAGGACAAGATGGCTCTCAAAACTCCCCTCTATCATGTAGCGTCCCGGGATCTCTACGTCCGTTATTTAGCCTTCACAAGCCTCAGGGGTCAATGACAGTTCCTGCCGTACAGGACTGTTCTGACAACTGAGCTCTCTGACATAGATGAAACGCTTATTAGCACGGGGTATCCGACACAGCGCCTTCCTACGTAAGTCCTCAGTAAAAGCCAACACTAACATGACTGCTGATATTAACACCGTCATACAAGAAAGTCAGATGAGTACAATCATCATTTTCTCATTTCCTTCTCGCATCCATTAATCCCCCTGTACACATACGTGTTTAAAAGAAAATAGAAAACCATGGATATCCCCAGAAATAGCCTCCCATTTTCTCCACCTGATACAGTATGCTCATAAAGTTATGGTCACTCCATACCACACACAGAAGAGTAACTACTTAGGGATGTCTGCTTTGTATCAGGGGCCATACATTTAAAAAAATCATTCCAGAAAAATGAATATATAACTGCAATGCAACTCATTCATGTGGCAAATCTTTATTGAGCCTTCCATATATTGCCCTGGTGATATGCCAGTGACCAAACAGATAAATCTGTCCTCACTGAGAACCGGTTTCAGTGTAAAGAGGAACAAAAATGTCTACCGTCCTTGAGACTGAACAGATCAGACAAAGAGTTCAGGGCTAGTGGGAGTGTGAAGATATAATGACCTTGAATGGTCATGGAGAAAAGATGGGAGGGTGAGAGGGGTGGGCTGGGGGGGGCCAGGTGTAAGGGGGCACTCACGTTTTCTCTACCTATTTTCATAATGCTTGACCTCTGGAATGTTGCATTATGCTTTGGTAAAAACTAACAGTGGGAAGAAAGAAAATTAGATTTCTCCACTGTCACAAAATACACAATGAAACATATTTAAATAATATTAGCGGCAAAGAATGCCCATGTACTCATCTGCTCCAAAGGTTACATATTTTAGACTCTCCTTGACATCGCGGAGCAATGGATATGTCTTTGCACGTGGGATGTTCCACCCCCGAGGTCTTGTCCTCTAGTGCACATGGTCCATGGTTAATAATGGAAAACAGGACAGGCGTGCATTCCTTCTCCTTGAGCCCATGATGCCCTCCGCACAAAACGCTGACCCCCACTCCTTCTCATCTCCAGGTAGGGACCAGTAGATAAGAGGCTGCCTTTGCACACAGGAGACACCCTGGTTTGGGAACCAGAGTCCCAAACCAGAGTCAGTCTTATTTAAGCAATAATGCAGATGCATGATAACAACATTTAGGAAAAATAAGGCGGCTGCCTTCTGATCCCCTCAGACCAGGACAAGGGGGGAAAGTGGCAGAACTCCCACAAGAATCCAGGAGTCCTAGGGCAGAGGGATGCCCACATCCTGGGGGCTGGGGACAAGGATGTGTGGGTGAGCTACATCTGTCGGGTGTGCTCTCATGGCAACACGGAGGACATGGCATATACAGGCCAAGACGAAGATACGCCGTCCACCGTGTCTCCCACAGACTGAGACACCCGGTGACAGCAGCCGAAATTCCTGCTCCAGCACATGAGGTAGCATTCTGCTGAAACAGGAGGGCTGGGAGGACTAGTCGGAGGCTGCCTGAGTGAGGCGGGGCAGGATATCCCATTGCATTTCGGCATGGCACCAGTCAGTGGCTGGGGACTGGACACGAGAGAGGGATAAGCCAACGAGCAGAACGATGCCTTGCTTCAATGCAATGACAACAAATAGCCTAGGATTTCAGATAATATCTCACTGAAGAGGAAAAAGTGAACAGGAAATGATTTAATTGGCTCGAAGTAAATGGGTTTACCTAGAATTTTGCTACAGCCTAATTGCCTGCCATCTGGCAAAATGAGGACTCAAATTTTGCTTACATAGACTTACAAAAAAAATAGAAAAATATTTTCATACAGCTGGGTACTTGATCTAAAATACCAGACCCACTCACTCTTTTAAGGGCTTGGTTGCTGTTAATAATGGTAATCATATCACCAACATTAAGAGGAACAGCAAAACTAGAGAAATATTGGAGTCCTGGTTTTGATTTAAAAAAAAAAAAGAAAAAACTAGGAATGTACTGAGCAGGCCAAGCATTTACTTAATCTTCAAGAGCGTTTACAAATTCCCGAACAGGGTTTCCAGAAGGGAGGGCCGTTGGTAACGAGGTACGGGCTCTTCCCCTCCATCGACTTCACGCGGCACGGCCTTCCACAACATGCCACTGCATTCACCTGCCAAGAAACCTCGGAGCGACGGCTAACGGCAGTGGACTCTACTGTAAAAGCGCCTGTAGAAAGGTCCTCCTCCTCATTCTTGGGTCTTCCTCTTATTCCCTAACCACACAGGTTATGCGGAGGAACAGAGGTGGCAGAACAAGGTTACTTAGGGTCAGGTGCTGTTAAGATTAAGGGTTTCTTAGAAACAAAAAGAAACTTGTGTTGACGTTTTTCTCTTTCAATTTCTTTTTCAATCTGCTTTTTTCCCCCTTCCCTTCCTATAACAAACCAGAAAGCCTTAGTCTAATGTAGCGTTCTGGCCTCTGTTGCAGAGCTTGCCACAGGAACTAGTTCAGCCCACTGCCTAGTTTTGCAAACACAGTTCTGTGAAAACACATCCTCGCCCGCTTACTTGCATTCTGTGTGTGTCTGCATGCGCACGACAAAGGCAGAGCTCGGTGACTGCACCAGAGACCACAGAATGTCATAAATTATCTTCGCAAAGCTCAGCGTTTTTACTCTGTGGTCTCCACTGCAGTATGGCCTGACCCAAATTGAACAGCATTCCATGAAATGGCTGAGCGGTCCTCTCAAAACTGACAAGGAGCTCCAAAATAAGAGAAGTGTGGAAAACTGTCCCAGGCTAGAGGACTTTAAGGAGTCAAGGCACCTAAATGTGATATCTTGGAACAGAAAAGGGCAGTAGGTAGAAAGTAAGAAAGTCTGGAAAAAGTCTGGACTGCAGTCAATAATCGATCAGTACTGGTTTCTGAGTGGTGACCGATGTACCGTGTTAATGTAAGATATCGACAATAGTCGTGGGGGCGCCTGGCGCGATCAGGTGGGGGAGCGTGCAGCTCTTGGTCTCAGGGTTATGAGTTCAAGCCCCACATAAGGTGCAAGGATTACTTAAAATAAAATCTTTAAAAAAGCAGTCATAGAATGAAGAACTCTAAATTAATTTTGTAATGTCTCACACAGATGTAAGGAGATATGAAGGGCGGAAAACACTTAACGGCTAATTTCTGAGGTCCTTATTTATTTATGCATTTAAAAAAATCCATCTTTCAGGCGCCTCGGTGGCTCAGTTGCTTAATCGTCCGGCTTCAGCTCAGGTCATGATCTCACTGTTCACGTGTTTGAGCCCCATGTCAGGCTCTGTGCTGACAGCTCAGAGCCTGGAGCCTGCTTCGGATTCTGTATCTCTTTCTTTCTCTCTGACCCTCCCCTGCTCATGCTGTCTCTGTCTCTCAAAAATAAATAAAACAAAAACATTAAAAAATAAAATAAAAAATCCATCATTTAGCAATATCTCTAATGACAGAAAGATCTTCTTTTGGTAACAATATTTTTCATAGCCCTCGGTGACTGGAGTACATTGCATGAGCCTCAGTTTCTTCAGCTAGAAGAACAGGAGGATGTGTTCAATAATCTATGAGGTCCCTGCCAACTGTTTCTACGTGGGTTGACTCAGAAATTCGCATTAAAAGTTTCATCTTGGTTTGTCCTTACAAGACTTGAAGGCTTCCAGGATTAGTGCCTGCCGAGTGAGGTTACTCAGAGTCAACCTAACCATGAACCACAGCACGTGTCTCTGAGGTGAACTCCTTTCCATATACACAGTCTGTGTACATCGTGAGATTTTTAACCTACATGGTGCTGACAAGTGCCCAACTGGGCTGAGGGAAATCGGGGTGAAGACCTGATAGGAAGCAAGGGCTCCTCTGTGGTTACAGAGCAGCATGAAGTCAATGGCATAAAATCCAAAGCAGGCCTTTCACAGAGTATCGATTCTATCACCAGAGGTTTTGGGTGACGCAGAGGCCAGGGAACAGTCCAGTCTCCACGCAGCCTAACCCCACCAACTGTAATTAGAACAACATGAGTCGATACAGAAGCCCCTCACGACATGTGCCTCCTCAGTAGCTGAAAGTGGCTCTTGCAAACTGAGAGGCGCTGTAAATGTAAGATATGTTCTGATCACAAACGAGAAATAAGAAAACGGTGGAATATAAAGAATCTCACTGTGCATTTTATAGTGCTTGTGTGTAGAGGCTATAATATTTTAGACATAATGTGCTAAATGAAATATGTCACATTACATTTGCAATGTGGCTACTAGAAACTTTACACTTACATAGCCACCTCTAATTTTGGCTTACGTTGAAATTCTATTAGTCAAAGATGATTTAGAAGAAGCAGAGAAATTTTTCACATACCGTTTCAAGTACTATTTCATGATTTCAAAGAAAAGTTCCAAGTGTATTATAGGAAATTTATCAGGATAAATACCAAGCACTCCTATATAAATGTAACGGTAGGCATCCGGGTGGCTCAGCTGGTTGGGTGTCAGACTCTTGATTTTGGCTCAGGTCATGATCTTGTGGTTCATTAGATCAAGCCCGTGCATCAGGCTCTGTGCTGACAGCGTAGAGTCTATTTGGGATTCTCTCTCTCTGCCCATCCCCTACTTATCCTCTCCCCCCTCCAAAATAAATAAACAAACATTTTTTGAAAATACAAAATAAATGTTAGGGTAATACAGATAACGTTTATATGCTATTCTAAAGATTCAACAGTTTGCTGTGGGAAAAAACAAAGAGTAAAAGCACTGTTCACTTGAAGATAGCACTGTCTGAAACCCCATTTTTCTAGGACTCTCCACCTTTACACTTTGCTACACAAAATACACGTGTGTTCTCTTGCAAGGAAGTGCTGCGCTCATCCTGAACTGAACATCAACCTTGCATTGCAGACTACTGGACTCTCCCAACCAATAACCGCAAAGCCAGGGTGCGCCCTAAAACTTCCCTACCAGTGTTGGGTCCCGAAGCCAAGAGCCTGCAACAGACTGAGGTCTGACCCTGACAGGGAACATGCTAGGTTTTTTGCAGGTCAATACAATGAGCTTCACCGTGGTGCTCATCCAGCCCATGACCCACACAAAACTGGTAGGCGGCTACACTGCTGCTTTACACCACCTCTGCCCACTGCGCACCCGCAGGTGGCTCACGCCCCTGGGCATCCCCAGGACAGCCACACCTTCCTGTGCTCGGAGCCCACAAACTTCACAAGTCAACCTCTGTGGCCATAAAGATGGAACCGGCGTCTGCTCACAAACAATGGTCTCTACGTGAAAATCGGCAGAGCGACCGTCGACACGGGATACCTTACAAATCTGTTATTATTTACCCCCAGGGCCAGCTTTAGCATTCTGCCTTCTCAGTGAAACCCGTGATGTCGAGGTTTCAACTGAAATCCGCACTGTAAGACTGACGCGTTGTGGAAGTGGGCCATTTTACCAATTGTAAAGAAGTTAGTTACTCTTGGCTCCGATATTTATTTACTCCAGCAAATAATGAGAAAAAAAACCCAAAACGCTGCTCATATGAAACATTTGGCCTGTGCAGAAGTTATGACTTGTCTGTCTTCTGTATGTTTTTACAGTATGTTTTCACTTACATAATGGTTCCAATTATCTGTTAAGTGCCAAGGTCACACAAAGTTCATATTTTGGAAATACCTGTATAAATAGCATGCTGTGAAAGGAGTTTCGTTTTCTTGGGAGGGGGACCTGCGGGCAGACAGGGGCTGATTCATGCTCTTCCGCCATCATTGTATCAAATGAACCAGAGCATTAGCTTCAAGTGACTGACCTCAAGCTACGCCTCAGCGTCTTAATTGCTCAGAGAGATGAATGCCTGGTAAAAGATGGGTTAAGAGATTAGTCCCAAAGACACCGGAGAATTCAGAGCACAATACACCGAATCCTGCATACGGCACTGACATCGCTCTACCTTACTTTGCAGACAAGGGCGTATTTCACCGTTGGTTTCATGTGTGCCCGCACCAGCCATATTCCCATGCCTGCCTTCTTAATCTGTGTCACGGACACACTGTTACAGAAAGTGGCTCTAGACGCCAGAGTTTCATTATTACTTGGTGGCTCAAATGGTCAACCACCAGTTCCACCATTTTGAGATTCCAATATGCTTTTTTCCCCCCGAGTAATCTGACTAAGCAGCATCTTCACCTGAAAATCTATTTCAAATACATGTGTTAAAATTTTGTTCTTAATTACCCTTCTCTCAGTCCCTGGGCTGTCTGGAGGCTCCAGAGATACTACTCATTTAAGAAGCTACTATTCTCACGTGGCAAGATTCTATCGAACCCATTGCAGGGTGCAGAGGTGAATCAATATGCTCAAGACCATTATTCAGAAGCCACAGAATGCCATTCAAAATGCCATTCGGATCCTAGCTTTCCACCTGTATCTATTTCGAAGCTGCCCCTTAGAGGAGAACCAGGGTGGAGAACCCTCTTTGGTAAAACCCCAGTTTAATTATCATGGAACCGCTCCTGGGAAGAAGTGGTATTGATGTCCCCTCCTCCACTTCCGAGAACACAGCCTTGTGAACACAGTTCACAGCTCTATACTGTACACTTCAAAGTTGCTCAGAGAGGTGATGCCAAACACGCTGAGCCCAGTACAGAAATGGAATTCTGGGTCCGGGTAGAGATGTTGGCTGAAGCCACAGTGGACATCAGACAGCAATACGTAAGCGTGTGCCATCAACAATGTTGTCCACCTTGAACTTACACAAAGCTCTATGTCAGAGAGCTCTCAATAGAGCTGGGGAAAATATTACTAAGTTCTCCCTAACCCCCGACCTTGACTCATTTATTCCTCTGGTCCTCTTTATTCCTCTGTGCTGGCTCTTTAAGATCTCCTCTTTGCTTTAGGTCCTGTGAAGGCTCACTTATCCGTCTCCAAGCGGTGCCTCCTTGCCCTGAACTATGTAGTATTCAGAACACGCCTGCTCTGCCAATCATATCGCCCTTTCTTTTCTCACGTGCATATCGCATCCCTGTTCCCACCTGCACTCGCCTGAAGACCAGAAAGTGTGTTCTGGGGTGCCTGGGTGGCTTGGTCGGTTGAGTGTCCGACTTTGGCTCAGGTTCTTACAGTTCGTGGGTTCAAGCCCCATGTCGGGGCTGAGCTGTCAGCACAGAGCCTGGAGTCTGCTTCAGATTCTTTGTGTCCCTCTCTCTCTGCCCCTTGCCTGCTCATGATCTGTCTCTGTCTCTCAAAAATAAATGTTTAAAAAAATTTTAAAAAATTTTAAGTGTGTTCCATCGGTATTTTATCATGCCTGCCCAGGGATATACAAAGGAAGATGCCCAATTCAGGCCCAGTATTGACCGTGTGCTCCAAATGGATTTTTAGAGGTTAGTGACAAGACTATGCCTTTCAACTTCCTTACGACACTCGTGGCTGAGCACCAAGCCTCCAGCTCCCAAAGTCTCAGAGAACTGGGCACACCCCTCTCCGGCAGCTCCACATTCAGTGCTGTCAGTGACACTGCTGATGTCGCTGCAGTCACTGATGATGTGGCCCTACTTGTGACAACATACAGTGTACTGCACAGACCCGAGGAATTAACTCTAATGTTACAGGACCTACAAACCGTACCCTGACGGCTGAGGAAGCATCCTCAGCCATCGCACAGTCTGCTCCTAAATTTCCATCTGCAGGACAGAGATGCTCCGCTCCCCGCTGGGCGTTCATCTCAGAAAAATACTCGAGAAACTTTCAAGGAACATGAGTTAAGCATTCAAGCTTTTTTCTAAAGGTAACCAAACATAAACCTAATAATCATGTTTTGAGAAAGATTTGAAAATACATAGTGACATTTTACCTTAAAGTTCAATTTTTCCCCCTAAGTAGCTGTGAGATTAAATCTAGAACAAACAACTCTGTAAGCACCTGAGTAGACATTTTTACTTGATTTCAAGAGTTTGAAGTAAACCAATTTTGGTCTCTGGCGATTAGAGTCAGGGCACTGAAATCCATCCCTGCTCCTTTTGTGTTTCTAGAAAATGATCTGTTTATAGCATGTGCTGATAAAATCCTATATCCAGACAGAACAATTATGTTGTCATCCAGGGCTGCTTAAGAAAACATTTAGGCTGTTTTCATATACATGTTAATAATTATATTAGTTAAGAATGGTGGAGATATTAAATTTCCTTATGAACTAAAAATAATCCTCTAAGACTTTGGACAAAGATACGTATCGGACTCTTAAATAGTCTGAATTCCAAATTACTGTAATTAGGCACTTTTGTGGAATCATGGTAATGCATTTTAATAAAGTCGAAACCCTTTAGGTTTTGGAGTAATAAATAATTCCAAAACTAGTGACGATATTCTACATGACAGCAACTCATACGTATTAAAAATTACCCCTCTGAAGTGTCCTTAAGCACGTATTCTGTGTTTGAGGAAGCCTGTTTGTGAGTGGTCTCACTAGACCCGCAGAGACAGCAGCGTGTCCACTCCATGTCTGGCTCCACCCTGTCCAACTCGAGTTTCCTCAACAAAAGTCAATGATTTAAGACACCTTCCAAAGAAAAATGATCTTTTTCTGAGAACTACGAAACGCCAAGACTCAGTGAGTGGAAATTAGAAAATATCCTAATACATGTTCCTTTCATTCTTAATAAGCTGCCCCAAGAGGGAGCCCCAGCTGACCAGCGGCAGCCCTGGGATTAACGCAGAACTGAATTCATAAATCATGCCCTGCCCCAGCCTTTCGGTGGCTCAAACACATCTCTCAAGTGTGAGCCCCACACGCGAGAATTTCAGTTCCCGTCTGTGATATCAAGAGGGTTGAAATGAATTAGAACTGCTGTGTTTGCTTGTAGGGTTCTCTGGTGTTGAGACATTAAGAATTGTATTGATAAATCAAAACAAGTGTTAAGTTTATTTTTGAGAGAGAGAAAGCATACATGGAAGGGGCAGAGAGCAAAGGAGACACAATCCCAAACAGGTTCTGCACTGACAGTTTGACGTGGGGCTCGAACTCACACCCAGGCACCCCGATATATCTTGACCTGAGTGGAAATCAAGAGCTGGACGCTTAACCAACTGAGCCACCCAGGCATCCCGATATATCAAGGCATTTGGATAAATCTTCTCATCGTTAGGTCATCTATGAAATCTTAATTTTTTATGTTTCCACGTAGCAATGTAGTCGATGTAAATAAATCACTGGTTTTCCTATCAGGGGCTAACCTAAACCATAAGTATCTTAAACGCTAATTAGACACTTTGGGATTTTCATCCGAGTTCCTTTTTTTGGTCACACCACATTCGAACTGCCCTTTTGAGTTCTTTCTTGATTTTGGGTGATCTTGGTCAAACAGGAGTTACTGCTTTCTTCCAACATAGCACAGAGTCATTTCTTCTAACTTAAACACAATTAATTAATTACTTTGGTCAACTCCGTTCTCTGTGTAAATGCAGGACCACACAAAGGTGCCTGAAGGCCAACAGAGTACAACGGGGGTCAGATGTGACTATCCTCACCTATTAGTGACCACACTAACTGTAAAGAACTGGAACCCCACCTGAAAGCTTGTTACCGGTCAGGTCATTTCCACGGGCACAATTCTGAGATTGGAATTCCTTGGTCTGACTGGGTTTCCCCTGCACTGCCCCCAGCACACCCCCCCCCCCCGGTTATTTCCTTCTTTCCTCCTGTATTTCAACACACGGTTTTCCTCTCAGAGTGCTGGCCTTTCTGTGTGCACG
>PJEM01013891.1:0-38218 GCA_004023845.1 Helogale parvula
GTAAGTGTAAAAAAAAAAAAAAGAAAGAAATCAGTCCACGTGATCTGAAGCCAGGACGTGCTTCTGAATATAGACTTTAACTTTCAGAATGTAGTCGATACAATGGCCTGCACGTGGATAAACTCCCGAGTATACAGAAGAAAAAGACACCCTGTAAAAGCTTGACTAGGAAACAAAGACGTAAAGGACATGGTTTTGCCTGTCTGTTTTCGTGACTTGTATCTCCACATCACCAGCATGTACCCATGACGGCCTGCCAGGGACCCATGTGCCCAAAGGAAGGTCAGAGACTTCTAGGAAACGCCCATGAGCTCACTTTACACACCAGGACACTGACATCCATACACAGGCCCAAGGACAGCACTGAGAGCCAGAAATCGGGGGTGGTCTTCGTGCAGCAGGCCTTGTGCTGCTCAGATCCCCCTCTGGCCCCACACCTTCTCTTCTTCCAGACAGCTTCTTGGGGGCAGGGCCGGTGGAGGAAGAACTGGGCTGACTCTGTATGGAACTGGAGCGCCGCACAAAGGCCATGCTGCCCTGATTCCCCCATAACAAAGTTAGCTCCAGGCAGGATGAGGGGGTCCTCCTGAAGCACAGAACGAGGGGCCCCCTGAGCAGAGCAAGACTGGTCTGTAAGGCCATCAAGGCAAGAGTGAGAAGAGGGACAGAAATGCCAGGAAAAGGCTTGCAAGTGCATGGGTGACACCCGAGAGGGCTGCGGGGACCTGGAGGAACCAGTCCTGAGCGGGGCTGGGGTGAGCTGGGCCCCCCGAAGCCTGTCAGTGAGATTGTGCTCTTGGTTCTGGCTGCTTGCTCCTGGCCTAGTGATGTTGGTGGGGGGAGGGGTATCTGGAGACTCAGCACATCTGAGTGGCAGTGCAGCCTGGAGCTTGGTGGAGGATGCTCTCCCTCTAGAGACTTTGGGGACCAAGGCTCTGATCTGAACAACCGATTGGCTATGAGGAAGCCATGTGCAGCAAGCCAGTGTGACTGGCTGTGTCAGGGAGCGTGTGCAGGCAGAAGGCAGTAGAGAACCAGAGTGCTGTGTCGGGAGCCATACTGAACTCACTAAGTTGAGAAAAGTCCTTGTGAGGTAAGGCAGGTTTGCAAGACCTCCTGCTGTCAGATGGTGACCAGTATCCACCCCCACTCAATTGTTTTTGCCTGAGCACCAACCCCCCAGGCACCTTGTTGATTGGTACCGGGATTGACTTGTCCCTTTATTCTGGCCCTAATATGCTGATTGCACCTTGTAAAGAAACTTATTATAGGAACTTTGTGATTATGGGAGCAAACATTGCATTTCCTGAGAATCCTGTTTTACTTCCCCTTTAGCAAACAGGCTATTGACCCCTACTCACAAAGAACTAACTTTTGCCTTTGCTATGCTAAAAACATTCTCTTGTATTTGAATGTTAAAGATACCTTCCTTCCCCAGATGATAAGCATCTAAATCACCTACATCAATCACTATTGATAGAGCTTATGCATGAGTCTTGCATAAATCTATGTTCTGGGAAATTTTTACATATCAAAGAAATTTATCATCAGGAATCATTACCTAAGGCAAATGCCACTTCTATGCGGTGCCCCATACACTTAACCATAAATAAAGCTGTCTCAGTCAGTGCAGAGATGCCTGCCTGGTGATCAGAAGGAATCTTGTGGCTCTCTCATCCCTCTCTTGCCGACACCGTCCATCCTTCAGGGACCCCTGGACCAGCTGGAGTCCTTCGCTGGCCCTCCCGGGGAAACTGATGACCAGGTCTTCGTGTTCCTAAAGCACTTTGTTCCTACCCCTGGTCGTGCTCCTATCTGCATCTCTGTCTGTTACAGGGAGTGCTAGTATGGCTTCTGTCAGAAGCTCGAAGAAGCTTTGGTTAACATGCGAGTGTGTCTGGTGCCCGCCCATGAATTAAACAAGGGGCTGAGGTGACTTCCCCCCGCCGCCTGCATCCTTGACTGCAATTCTGGCTGCTTCGGACCCACAGCAGCTGGAGTTTCGCCAATATGCAGGTTGCAAGATGGAGGTGCGGACCAGAAGGGACTTGAGGACAGTCACTATTTCGGAACGCTTGGTTTGCACAGAATTTGTCACCCTGAATCTTGTGTTCCCAACGGCTCGCCTTCCACAGCTAGAGAGGCTTCATTTTCATTTCGGATTGAGTTTCAATTGGCCAAGGCTCCTAACACTTTCAAGTCCATCTGCTTGCCTTCCAATCTCACAGTGAGTTGTTAATTACCTTTAAAATGCTTCAACATCCCTGGGCAAGCCTTGAAATTTTTATAATCTGAGCCAATGTCACTTAGTTAGAGACTTCTCCGTTGCTGGAACCCAGGTCACCTGTTTTAGTTATCTAACGTTACAACTAGAACCATTTTATTTGCTCATGATTCTGTGGGTTAGCAGTTTGGGCTGGACTCGGCCATGCTGTTCTTCCACTGATTTTGCCCGCGGTGACATGTGTGCCTGCAGTGATCTGGGTGGAGAGTCTCAGAAAACCCCACTCGCATGCGTGGCCAGTGGCTCTGGCTACTGGCTGGGCCGCTCCACGAGGTTTCTCACCCTCCACAAGGGCAGCTCGGGCTTCCTCACGTGGAGACTGCAGGATTCTGAAGCTCTAAGGCCCCTTGAGGTCTATGCCCAAAAGATACAGTGTCACTTCTGTCGTATTAATCCACACGCACCACCTGATCAAGTCCAAAGTCAGTCTTCTGGGGAAGATGATGGCTCACGGGTGTGCTGGGGACGATGTGTGGTGGCCACGCTAGTGAACAGGGTACCACACGCTCATTCACAGACTCCTGACTGGTGTTTAGACGAAATTCTAAGAAGATTTGTATTTGGCCTTCCAGCCCATAGTACATTATTCTAAAAGGGCAAATTAGAACTGTCAGTAGGCTTGGTTGCTAAAGGTGGGTATGCTGAGTACCAGCGATGGCCATGGGCAAGCTCCAGAGCAAGAAAAATAAATGAGGCAATTAGAAGAACCTGGATTGACATTTCGAGAAGCCTAAATACAGTTGTCACTTATAGTATGCGGGCAAAGAAATCAACGATGCCTTATACTCTTATTAAAGCAGCCTACGGCCAACAATCTTCACAGTGATGGGCTCTGACAATCAAAAATAGTAACAAGCAGAGTAGAACAGCATGTTTATAAAAACTTTTCATTGAAAGCTATTTGTGAAATTCTGATGCTTTAAGAGGCCAGCATTATCTGTACAAAAATTGACTCATATAGAAATATGGAATTCCTAGTCACCTGCATGAATTAGGAACTATAAGGCCCTGTGATAACACAAATTTTGATACTGTGTATATTGTGTGTGTGAGAAAGAGAGAGACAGACAGACAGAGACAAGGTGAGCACCTGGCTTCCATGCTCTGCCTCCAACCATCCCTGTAGAGTAAGAAGTGAAGCAGAAGGGAAACTGTATCTTGGTGGGGGGCGGGGGGTGTGGGAGGGAAGTGAGGGAGGATAAGCCCAGGAGTGGGAAGGCCCAGGAAGGCAGAGCTCTGGGTCCCCAGGTGTCCTCATATCCCTGGCTCTGGGGGCCCCTGAAAGAACAGACACCAGCAAACGTGGAAATTCCTGGACTTGCTCCACACGGAGTCCCAGCCTGGAAGCCTAGTGGGACTAAGAGATAGCGAGGAAGCCAGCAGGGCTGGGGCGCTATGAACAAGGAGAAAAGGGTCCCACATGAGGCCAGAGAGACTGGGGGTGTGGGCGGCAGACCCCTGGGCCTGGGAGACTGGGCAGGAGTAAGGCAGGAGCCCTATTAGAGGACCGACCTCACCTGACCTCAGCTGCTATGGTGAGGAAAAGATCCAGAAACACGTAGTTAAGAGACGAAACCCCGGTCCCGGCAACTTGCAGTGTTTCCCTTTATACGTTCTTCTAGAAACTTTGGAAGCACCAACCCCCTGGGATTATTTATATAATTAAATAGTTTTTCCCAGCCCACCAAAGGACTCCAAATCATTCTCATTGATAGTGAAGGCAATGCAGAAGAGTACCACCAGGGGGCGCCAAGGTGAAGCCAGAATGGGATGGCTTGGGCCGTGCCCCTGACACAGACATCCCTCCACCAGCCTCCTGCTGGGGCTGGGCCACTGCCTTTGTTCCTTATCTCCCAGTGATGTGATCCTGTGTTTGAGGCAAGCGAAATGTCTGGACACCGGGTATGGTGACGTTTTACACTATTAATTTAATGTTGAGTTTTAATGTTCCTTCACTGGATTTTCTTTTTCTTCTCTTTTTTTGTAAGTTCCATTTATTTATATTAAGAGAGACAGAGAGACTGTGAACAGGGTAGGGACAGAGAGAGGAGAGCGAGAATCCCAAGCAGGCTCCTCACAGCCAGCCCAGAACCCAACGTGGGGCTCAAACCCATGAACTGTGAGATCATGACCTGGGTTGAAATCAAGTGCCAGACACTTAACCGGCTGAGCCACCCAGGAGCCCCCATTCACTGGACCTTCTTAAATGGGAGCCCACCTATTATCTAAAATCTCACTCTTCTAGAGAAACAGTTTTGGAACTAAAAGGTTATGTTCCCGTAGACCTTCAAAAAGTGACCGTTGTTAAGGTGTGGTCAGGCCCAAAGGCAGAAATGAGCTTTACTTACAAAGGTCATACATACAGTTCTTAAATCTCCATGTTAATATCCACAGATGCACCAAAGAGGAACTTGATATATTTTTCTCATAACACTCACAGCAGACTCACATATTATGATATATAAACCTTACCCTAAAAACAACGAGAGGATTATACATAAAGTCAATTTTCCATTCTCAAGTCCTGAATGTTTCCAGACCTGAAAATGTAAATTCAAACCACCAGCTAATTTATTTTAAAAAATAAGCACATTTTAAGGACATATCTCACATCCCTTCTCACATTCTCCCTTTGCACACCCACAACTGTGAGCACGGTAAGTGTACAACACATCCTTTGGAAGACACGCGCCATCCGTGCCAAGACCCCCCCTCCCCCATCAGAGACACTCTGCGTGTTCTGTTCTCTTCATATTATGTGAGGCTACTGGCCTTATTTCTCGCTGTCCTATTTTTAATCTATTCTCCAATACAGTAAAATAGAGGCGTCAGTCCTTTGATACTGATCTTCCAATATTCTACTCAGGCGATTGAGCGTCTCCTTTCAAAACAGACAGGGATAAACACGTATGATCCCCTGGTGTTGTGCGATTCTGTGAGCAGAGGGGAAATGCTGGTAAACAAGGAATCTACGTCCCCAGATACTGTGATGCCTAAACTATACATGATCTACCCTGGGATCTGTTGGGACACAGTTTTCTTAAGGCAGTGAAGTCAAATGATTTTTGTGTTTTAACTTGACTTAAAAGCACACATTAAAATCCCATGGACTTAATTACATAAAATTAGTGCAATTAGCCATAGTACGACTATCAGACGGAAAGATGATGCATGGCACTGATGTGTCACAGTGAGGCATAGGTGCCCGGGGGGCAGTGAGCTCGGAGACACACCTGCCGGGGGAAAGCATCTAGGACTTCCTGATAATCCGAGAGCAGAACTGCAATAACTTCATGAATCATGGAACAAAGTAGTTGGAAAAGATCTTAGAGAAACTTTCTAAAATCCTGTTGGATAAGTGAAAAGTAAAACAAGATACATCCCACTTTTTTTGGTCCATTAAACATTAACTTAACCCCTGAAAAAAGGCCCTTCTGATTCTAACATCTGGTCATCCCAAACCCAACGACTTCCCAGTCAAAAGTCCCACTCCGGAACAGAGCACCGAAATAGAAATGCACAGAAATGAAGGGAGAAGGAGACGACTGAGCAACAAGAGTTGGAGACCTCAGTACCCCCCTTGCAGTCACGGACAGAAGCGTGAGGCTAAGATCAAGAAAGACAGAGAAGACTTGAACACTAGGCACCGGCGACACCTCACACACACGCCCGGTCAGAGGGTCCACTATTCTCAAGTTCACCTGCGCATCTCCAGGATACACCATGTGTGACACCATAAAACACACCCTGATAAAGCTTAAATTGTTGAAATAACCCAAGGTATGTTCTCTAACCACGACAGGATAAAATTAGAAATTAGAAATCAGTAACAAGAAAAAAAATTTGAGAAACTCACAAATATGTATAAACTAAGCAAAACTCTCCTAAATAACCAGTGAGTCAAAGGAACAATCAAAAGGGAAATTGGGAAATACTTGGAGATGAATGAAACGAAGACACACCTTCAAAAACGTACAGAATGCAGCTAAAACTGGGCCGAGAGGAACTTTCACGGCTGTAAATGCCTGAATGAAGAAAGAAGACAGAAATCAAATCAGTAACCTCGGCTTCCACCCTGATGCCGGCAACAGGCACAAACTAAACCTAATACAGGCAGAGGGAAGACTGTAATCAAGGTTAGGGTGGAACCTAATGATATCAAAAACAGAAAAACAACAGAGAAGCAATCATTGAAACTCCAAGCTGTTTCTGTGAAGAGGCCAACAACACTGACAAACCTTCAGCTAGAGAAGAAAAAGAGAAAACTCAGATTACTGGAACTAGAAATGAGAGCACAGTGGTGCCTGGGGGGCTCAGTTGGGTATGCATCGAACTCTTGATTTCAGCTCAGGTCATGATCCCACAATTAAGGAGTTTGAGCCCCAAGTCAGGCTCTGTGCTGACAGGGTGGAGCCTGCTTTGGATTCTCTCTCTCTTTCCCTCTCTGTCCCTCCCCTGCTCATGCTTACTCCCTCTCCCTCTCTTTCAAAATAAATTTTTAAAACTTTTGGAAAATGAAAGAAGACTCATTATAACCAATCTTAGGGGGGGGGGAAGGAATACCATGAATGGCTATAATCAATAAAGTAGATAACTTGGATGAAATGGAAAAATTCCTAGAAAGACAATGAATAATGCAACTGTGTCGAGAAGACACAGACCATATGAAAGAACTAAAATGAATAAAAAGATCGAATTAGTAACAATAATCAAATAAACTACAAACCCCAAAACTATGCATAAAGAAAAGTTCAGGTTCATAGGTCTTCACTGCTGCATTCTACAGAACATTTAAAGAAGAATCAACACAATTATTCACAAACTCTTTCAAAACCAGGAAGAACGTGTGCCAACTCCTTCTATGAGACCAGCAGGACGCTGATACCGACTTCAGACAAGGATATCATGAGGAGAGAAAACTACCGACCAATACTCCTTGTGAAAATGAGTACAAAAGGACTCAACAAAAACTAGGAAACAGAACCCAGCCACATGTATAAAAAGCATTATACATCACAGCCAAGTGGGGCTTATCCCAAGAATGCAAGGCTGGTTTAATATCCAAGAGTAAGAAATATCAGATCAACAGAATACAAAACAAAAACCACATGATCATCTCAAAGGTATAAAGAAATTCACAAAATTCAACACCTTTTCATGATAAAAGCACTCAGTAAATTATGAATACAAGGGAACCTCATCACCCTGATAAGGGGCATCTATGAAATAGCAAAGTCAATGTCATAGTTAATGGTGAAAGATTGTATATTTTCCTGCTAAGATCAGAAACAAAACACACACAGATCTATCCTCTCACTTATAGTTAATGTGTACTGAAGGTTCTAGCCAAGGCGATTAGGCAAGAAAAAGAAATAAAAACATGCAGATTGGGAAGGAAAAGGTAAAATCTCTCTGTTCATAAATGATATGAGCTTTTATATATAGCAAATCTCAAGAAATCCACTACAAGAACCTAGATAACTACTAAACTATGAGTTTAGCAAGTTTGAAGGATACAGATCAGTATATAAAAATCAGCTGTATTTTCATATATTGTAATAAACCATCCAAAAATGAGACTGAGAAAACAATTCCATTTACAAAAGCATATACTAGAATGAAATTCTTAGAAACAGATTTCATAGAATAAATGCAAAGGTTATGCTCTGAAAACTACAAAACACTGTTGGAAGAAAATAAGAAGATCTAAATGGAAAGACAACCCATGTTCCTGGGTTATAAAACTTAATGGTGTTGAGCAGCAGTTCTCCCACTGCGCACGCTGATCTCCACCTTCAATGCAATCTTACCACCATTCCTGCTGACTTCATGATAGAGATTGACAAACTGATTCTAAAACGTGTACGGAATTGCCAGGGACTCGTATTTCAAAATAAGCTTCAAAAAAGAAGAAACAGGAGGAGTCGCGCTTCCTCATTTCCAAAGTTACTACAGAGAAACAGCAGAGAAGACACTCTTGTACTGGCATTAGGATAGGAACTGGTATGTTACCAATCAGGAAAACAGAACTGGAAGTTCAGATATAAACCCATCCATCCATCTGTGGTTACCTTATCCCTACAATATGCCAAAACCATCCAAAGGAGAAAGAATATAGTCTTTTCAACAAAAGGTTCTGGGATGCCTGGACATCCTTATGAAAAAGGAGTTGGTCCCTTACCCCATCGTACACAAAAATTGACTTAAAATGGATCAAAGACCTAAATATAAGAAATATAAGTGCTAAAACTATAAAGCTCTTAGAAGAAAACACAGGGCTAAATCTTCATAACCTTGGATTTGGCGATAGATTCTGAGATATGACACCAAAAACGTGAGCCATGAAAGGAAAAATAAATAAACTGGGCGAAACTTGAAAACATGATCCTAAGTAAGGTCAGAGAATGCCATACATGATACGATTACATTGAAATGTGACTTTACTAGGCAAATTTCTAGAGAAAGAAAGTAGACTGGGGGTTGTGTAGAGCTAGCTGGAAGGAGGGGTGAAGCGAACATGGATGGTGCTTCTTCCTGAGGTCATGAAGATGTCCCCAGTGGGCTGTGGTGATGTCCGCCCTGATCAGGAAATGTACTAAAAACCACTGAATTGTACACTACATGGTGACTCGTATGATATAGGATATGTGATAGGCATGATATGTGAATTTTATCTCAAAAAACTGTTAAAAACAGATGTTTCAAGAGACAGGATATTAAAAAATAAACTGTAATTGGGGTGCCAGGGTGGCTCAGTCTGACTTTTGATTTCAGCTCAGGTCATGCATGATCCCAGGGTCATGGTGTCAAGCCTCTGCATCTGGCTCTGTGCTGAGCTTGGCACCTGCCTGGGATTCTCTCTCTCTCTCTCTCTCTCTTTCTCTCTCTCTCTCTCTCTCTCTCTCTCTCTCTCTCTCCCCCTCTGCCCCCGTCCCTCTCCCCTGCTCATGCGCTCTCTCTCAAAAATGTTTTAAAAAAATAAACTGTGATCCATATGCTCAGAGACTTAAAAACAGATTTAGAAGTATTATATCTATAAAACAAGACCATATTACAAGAAAGAAATAAAGGACAAAATGTTTTTGAAAATAAAATGAATCATTAAGTGAAGGATAAATCAAAGGAACGGCTCTAGAATCTTGAGGAAAACACAGAGCAGGAAAACATGAACAAAAATAAAAGAGACATGAACCAATCCAGGAGATCCAATTTAATAGGAGTCAGAAAATGGAGAGAACAGAGGAGAAACAAAGAAAAAAAAATGAGAACATTTTCCCCAGGGCCAAAGTACAGAAATCTTCACATGAACAGCACCCTGGCATTATTAGCACAAAGAATTTAAACAAATAGACAGAACAAAACCCAAAAGACAAAAATATATGAGTCAATGCAGTCTTACAAAACGTCAGACGAAGGATCCTAAGAAGCTAAGAAGCTTCTGGAGAAGGGAGGTGGGGTAAGTTAACTCAAAAGGAGAGAGATCCTTCTGGAATTTATAGTCCTGAATGACAGGGGGAAAATGGACAAATTCTTTACAAGTTTATAGAGAAAGTATTTTCTAACCAAAATTCTATATCCACATATCTGTTAAGGTCAGATCAGAAAAAAAGGTTGTTTTTTTTTTTCCATACATGCAAAATCTATCTTTTCTTCTGCAGCTTTGCTGAGTAGTTTCTGTGTGGATCTGCTCAGTATTTTGTGAGCACTTTCCAAACCTCTGTCTTCAATTCTGAGTAATTCTCTGCTCTCTTCTCTTTAAATATTGCTCTCCTCATTCCTTTTCCTCCTGGAAATCCCGTTAATTGAATGGTAAATTTTCTTTTCTTAATCTTTTCTGCTTGTCTGTTACTACTATCTCCAGCTCTTAAAAATTGCTTTTGCTGCATGGCTTTCATGTGAATTCCTCAGTATTATCTTCATACTGCTAATCGTTGCGTTCAACGCCCGCAGGTCTACAGATTTTCTCGGTCTCTTGCATTTCTTTATCTCAATGACAGAACTGTTCCTTTCTAAGATTTGTAATTTGTAAAGAGATCTACCTGTTCTCGCTTTATCTCTATTTGCCCCATCAATTCTTGTGCTTTTCAAATGCAAGTTCCATCATCATGTACTCCTGAAGAGGTATCTTTAAATTTATCTTAAAGTCTTTCTCTTTCTACTGCAGAAAATTAAGTTCGCTGGCTGTGAATTCATATTCTCATTGCTGTCTTTGCTATTTTCTCATTAGGTTTCTCCATTTATTTTGTGGTTTTAACTGGCTAATTTTGGAAGGGAGGGGTTTTCCTTTTCTTTTTCTAATTTTTGCATTATTTTTTCACTCTTTCTTGTATTTCAGTGAGGTGCTCTCTGGTTGCTATGGTTGGCCGTTAATCCATAATCAGTTCTTATGATGGCATTTCAGAGTTCCTACTTCACCATCATAACGGGCATATGTCAGATATGCAAAATAGCCACCATGTGACTTCATTCAGCTCTTTGTTAAGAGCTTAAGAATTTGTTTGAACTCCCTTCCCCGCCAGATGCCTGACCCCACAATTTCTGATACAGCTCTTGGCAATAAGTTAACTGCCTTATTTCTCCTTTCATAGGCAAGGGGGTTAGGGGTGAACCTCCCCATCTCAGTCTCTGGCTTTCCCCCCACTCTCCGGCTTTATTGAGACATAACTGACACAGAACATTGTGTAAATTTAAGGCGTACAATGTGCTAATTCGATACACTTACATATTGGGATGTGATCACCCGCACGGTAGTATGTAATGAACATCTCATTACCGAATTACAACCTGTTACTCCATGGTGTCAAATAAGGACCACTTTGTTCTTGTGGTGAGAACACCGAAGACCTACTCTCTCAGCAACGTCCACATGCTTAATACAGTATCGTTAACTACAACCATAATGACGCGCATCAGACCCCCAGAACTCATTCATCTTCCAATGACTCTTTGATCGACATCTCCCCCTTTTCTCCACCCCCAGCCCTTGGCAACCACCATTTTACTCTGTTTCTATGAGTTCAGCTTTTTTAGATTCCACGCAGAACTGATATTATACAGTATTTCTCTTTTTCTGACTTATCTCATTTATTAGCATGATGCTTTCAAGGTCCATCCGTGTCACACAAATGGCAGAGTTTCCTTCTTTCTATTTGCTGAATAATATTCCACTGTGTATATGCATACATTTATATGTATTTATGTGTATAGATGCATATGTACATATATGTATATTTACACACACACACACACACACACACACACACACACTGTATCTTCTTCACCCAGGCTCTGGCTTCGAGCAAGAAGCCTTGCTCTTCTCTTGCATACTGAGCAAAGCATTTTTATTCCTCATTACCCCACTGGAGCCAAGATCCCTGATCTCACTGCTTGCACTGGGTTTGAAGCACTCCAAGCCCATAGCTTCTAACCACTCACCATTCTGAGTGTGCATTCCATTCCTGGACCACAGAAAGGGTTAGTACAACCTGAGCCCACTCTTCTCACTTCAGCTAACGCTTTCAAATTTCAGTCATCACTGGCATGGTTTGGGAGTAGAGGAATGTTCTGCGTTTGGGTCCTCATGTATAAAGGTGACTGAATGAGAAATGGAGAGGTCGAGGCCATTGAAAGAAGAGTTCAGTGTTATTCATGGTTCCCCTAGAAACAGGAAGCATGAGTCACAATACGATGCTTGGCAGGAAGCAGAAGCAGGAGCAAGCAATTGGTTTTAGGCCAGAACCTTCTGGGGCTTCTGTGAGAAAGGTAGGGCAAGGTAAGCAGATGAGCACTGGATCATCTGGATAATCTCTGAAGGCTCTAAGCTACAGGGGTGACCTCTGGCTGTCTGGTACCTGACCCTGGGATGGTTAAGAACACTGCCCCTTGGGGCACCTGGGTGGCTCAGTTGGTTGAATGTCCTACTTTGGCTCAGGTCATGATCTCACAGTTCATGGGTTTGAGCCCCGCGTTGGGCTCTGTGCTGATAGCTCAGAGCCTGGAGCCTGCTTCAGATTCTGTGTCTCCCTCTCTGTCCGCCCTTCCCCTGCTCGCACTCTGTCTCTGTCTCTCAAAAATAAGTAAATTAAGTGATAAAAAAAATTTTTTAAGAACACTGCCTCTTGTGGTGCTGGCACTCGACACGGGCGGGGTGGCTCTGAGTGGGTCAGTTGGCAGATCAAGGACCTTCCGCAGTCGAGCTCAGCTCCGTAGCTCTAAGGATCGGCTGGCCTGCGGAGCGCCCGTCACTCCCCAGCCAGAAAGGTTTTTTAAGATGTCAAAATATCATTACACCCCTAAAATCACAACGTGATTAACGAAGGAAGCTTTTAAAGCATAAATGCACAGATTCATCTTGACCAAAACTGTCTTTCTAGATTTATCATCCCTTCAGTGTGAAAGATGAGTAGCTTATTATTTATAGTTCCCCTTGGGGCGCTTGGAAGGCTCAGTCAGTTGAGCGTCTGACTTTGGCTCAGGTCATGATCTTAGTTTGTGAGTTCCACCCCCTACATTGGGCTCCATGCTGACAGCTCAGAGCCTGGAGCCTGCCTCAGATTCTGTGTCTCCCTCTCTCTGTCCCTCCCCTGTTCACGCTCTGTCTCTCTCAAACATGAATAAACATTAAAAATGAATAGTTCCCCTTTCTTCCCATTTTTTCAATGTTTATATATTATAATATATAATGACATATATACTTTATACATATAAGGATATATATTATACATATTATTAATTTTAAATCATATACTTAAATTTGCATTTCATCCCATCAGCTTTTCAGCACCTCTTGTTTTCTGGGCTCCCAACATGTGGGCTGAGGACACCGGAGCCTCTACCCTGTGCCCCCTCTTGGACACCCCACCTCTGTCAGCCCACAGCTCTGCTCTGACAATGTCAAGTCTAGTGACATTTACATTCTGACCTGCAACCCTATCTTTCCAGCTCTGACTACACACTGATGCTAAAATATGAGAATAAACAGATGAAAAACTTTATTGTGGCGATGTAAACATTACTATTCAGTTCATGGCCAAGAAGTGGGTTTGATGTGCTTTGCTTCTTGGTGAGGGTCAATGTCATAAATCCCGAAGCATGTGGAAGGAAGGCTTCCAGCTTTAGATCAAAAGAACATTCTTTTTCTTCTTCCTCCCTTCCTTCCTTTTTACCTTTAATCCTCTGCTTAAAATCGTGCTCTGCTTGAGTTTGTTTCTGATATGAACCACAACTGTATTTTACAGACCTGGGAGTTTTCCTGAAGTTTCTAACTTGTCTTGCTTTTTCCTTATGCTATTTGCTTTTTATACTAGCTTAATCCCCCCCCCCCCACACCTTCAGACACACTTTCTCCAACAAGTCAAACTGCAGAAATGGCTCTCACAGAGAATTTATCCCCCTCCTTAAATCTTGAAGCTGGATATTCCCATTTCTCTTTCTTTATCCTTATTTCCTCCCTCACTTTGCTGGACTGAGTTTCTAAAACGAAAGAGACCTAAGACTCAGATCCTTAATCTCTTCAAAGAGCCTTTCCTATGGCAGAACAATCTTATCTCTCTCTTTCTTAATTATTTTATTTATTTATTTTAATGTTTTAATTTATTTTTGAGAGAGAAAGACAGCATGAGCAGGGAAGGGTTAGAGAGAGGGGGAGACAGAATCCAAAGACAGGCTCCAGGCTCTGAGCTGTCAGCACAGAGCCCTACACGGGGCTCAAACCCACGAACCAGAGATCATGACCTGAACCAAAGCCAGAAGCTTAACTGACTGAGCCACCCAGGCACCCCATGTTTATTTATTTTTGAGAGAGAGAGAGAGAGAGACAGAATGTGAGCAGGGGCGGGGCAGAGAGAGAGGGAGACACAGCATCCGAAACAGGCTCCAGGCTCTGAGCTGTCAGCACAGAGCCCTACACGGGGCTCAAACCCACGAACTGTGAGATTATGACCTGAGCTGAAGTTGAATGCTTAACCAACTGAGCTGCCTAGGCACCCCACGAGCAATCTTATCTCTTGATTATTCAAAGATTTCGGTGAAAGACCACATATTTGGCTTTTCTCTGGAGCATGCTTTCCTCATAGTGAATCTTGACCTTCAATATTTGTTTGGAAATATCCTCGGCTAAATACCCAAGTTCGCTCTTACGGAGTCTGCTTTCTACACAAATGCAGGACAAAACTCTTCCTGCCATAAGCATGTCCTTTCCTCCAGTTTCCAATAATGGTTCCAACAACACGCTCCTTATTTCCTCACGAGCCTTAGCCACTAGCATCTTTAGCATACAGATCTCTAACGATCCATTCACAGTTCAGGCATTCTGCTCTCAGTGCTCCCCACTTCCTTCTGTGTCCTCGTGGGCACTGCCATTGATATCCTGCACTGACAGTCCATTCAAGGCAATCGAGGCTTTTCCTATCGGGCTCCTCAAAACCCTCCCAGCCTCTTTCCAAAGCTGTTCCACGTTCTTAGGGGTGTTACAACCACACCTTATGCCCAGATCCCAGTAGCCGCGCTTGTTTTCTAGCGCTGCCAAGAACACCACAAACAGCACTATACGATCCTGTGTGAAAGTCCTCCATGAGCCTCATGGGGCCGAACTCAAGGCATGAGCACAGCTGCCTTCAGTTCTGGAGGCTCAAAATGGGGGGAGAATCGGTTCCTTCTGCCTTTCCCAGCTTCTGGAAGCTTTCCCCCAGCCCTTGCACACAGTCCCCTACATGTCAGGACCAGCAACAGGGTGTCACATCCTCCTAGGGCTGTGCTCTCTTTCTGATGCACCCAGGAAAGATTTTCTACTTGTAATGATTCACGTGATTAGACGGGGCCCACCCGATCATACAAATCAATCTTCCCAACTCAAGATCCTTAACCATACTACCTACCATCCATGAGGACCCTGTTGCCATGTGATACCGCCCACCCCCAGATTCCAGAGATGAGGCCGTGGGCAGATATGGGTGGCCAGTTATTCACATCAAGAGTATTTATTCCACTTTGTTCCTCTGTTAACTTTTCGCTATATATACTGGTATCTTTATTCAAGGTAACTTCACCTGTTATGTAAGAATTTACAATGTAAATGCATCCTTAATTTAGACCGTGTTCTACATGGTGCAAGAACGTTTACCATTCTCGTCCATTTACCCCGCACGCCTGTTTAGCTACGGTCACCCGTTTTGCTCTCCACATACATATGAGCCACGAGGCTCTGTTACTGTATCACTGTAAGGAGTTAATACGCTTCTATGTCTCCCTCTCCCTGTGCTGTTCATTCCCAGCGGCACGGCTCTGATTCCATTTGTGATTCTTTTTCTCCAGAGTGTTCCCTGCAGTGTGGGCTGGTGGAGAAACAGGATTGCAGTTCTTGTTTGTCTCAAAATATCTTTATTTCTTCTTCATTTTTTGAGAGATATTTTTGTTGGGTATGGAATTCCTGGATAAGTTATTTTTCTTAGGAAGGAAAAGAAACCACGAGAAACTCTTAACAACAAAGAACCAATGCAGGGTTGATGGAGGGACATGTGGGGGGATGGACAAGGTGGGGGCAGGCACTAAGGCGGGCCCTTGCGGAGACAGTGCTGGATGTTGTATGCAAGGGGCCAATCACTGAATTCTACTCCTGAAACTGACATCGCACTGCATGCTAACTAAACTTTACATTAAAAGAATAATGATAAAGTGAAAAATGTATTCCATGGTCTCCGGAATAGTTAGTTTTTGAGATGTCACTTATCTTCTCCAGGGCTCGTGTCCTGAAGGAATTGTGCTTTTCCACTCCGGGCACTTTTAAGGCTTTCTCTTAAGATATGATTTACAGAAGTTTTGCTACAAAGTACCTCGGGATGGTTTTCTTTGTATTTCTCCTGCCTCAGGGTCCTGTGAGCTGGATTCGAAGAGGGGGTGCCTTATATTAGCCCTGGGAAAATGTTGTGATCTTTTCTTCAGATACTGCTTTTGATCAGTTCTCTCTCTTCTCTTCATATAGAAGTCCTAATATACACACATTAGACCTTTTAGCCATGCTCTGCATTTCTCTTCTGCTTTAGTATCATTCCTTTCTCTTTTCTCTCCGCTCATTTTCTATTTTCAAGTGTCCTGTGCTCTGTTGATCCCTGAGTGACCAAGAGGACACAAACCTAGCTGTTCAGGGCCTCACCCTTATGACTTCATTTAACCTTAATTGCTTGCTCAGGAGCCCCGTCTCCACTATGGGCTTCCCCACATTAACTGGGAGATCACAAACAGGTTATGACAGTCCATGCCCAGCTTCCCAAATGCATGTCATTCTTGCATATAAAATACACTCATTCTATCCTCTTAGCCCCAAAAGTCTGAACTCATTCCAGCATCAACTCTGAGGTCTAAAGTCCAAAGCCGTATGTAAATATCATCTAAATTAGATATAAGGACCCATGAGGTATATACATTTCATGCTGAAGCAAACTCCTTTCCAGCTGTGAAACCAGGTAAGTATGTGCATCTGAAATACAGTGGTGGGACATGTACAGGATAGACAGTTTCAAAACGGAGAAATAGGGAGGGAGAAAGAGAGAGAGGAAGGAATTAGGGGAGGAAGGAAAAGAGGGAGGGAGGGAAGGAGAAAAGGAGGGAGGATTTAAGGGAGGGAGGGAGGAAGGAAGAGAGGAAAGAATTAAGGAAAGAAGGAAGGGAAGCAGGAAGACAGGAAGAAAGGAAGGAAGGGAGGGAAGGAAGGAATGAGCAGGTCCTAAGAAAATCTAAAACCTAACAAGGCAAATTCCATTAGACCTTAAGGCTCAAAAATAATCCTCTTTGGCTCAATGCCCCACCTTCTCGACCCACTGGGGTGGCAATTCTGTCTTCTGGACCCACGGACACAGCCTTTTTGGGCAGAGGTCCCACACCTATGGCTTTGCTGTGTGGCCCTGCTACGAAGTCTGTGAGGCATTCCAGCCCCAGGCTCCAGAAAGCGTCATCCCCAAGGCTCCAATGTAGTGGTGGCCTGGCCTGTAGAAACCATGGCAGCTGCCCCCACTCTCTGAAATCAAGGTTAGCTCCCAGGCTTCTGGTGAGAATGGCGGCCCTGATGATCTCTGGATCAACTTTGGGGTCATTCTCTCCTATTCTGAAAGGATAAAGCATGGTTTCAGCTGAGTAACTCTACTGTTCACTCCTGTTCCCTTTGGCTCAAACTGGAACTGCCTGTGCTAAAATAACCCCATCGCTGTTGCCAGCTCCTGCCTGACACCTTGGGTAACCTCGTGAAGGAGTGACTGTCCAACCACACCCTTGAGGTTCCCTCCAGAATCAGTTTCCTCATTTTCTATAATACGGATAGATCAGAAGGTTTCCAAATCCTCAAGCTCTGGTTCCTCTGGGCTTCACGATTCCCTCAGTGTCTCTCTCTCCTCACATTTGCTTAGATATAAGTGGTAAGGAAACCCAAGTTGCTCCTTCAGTACTTTGCTTGGAGATTTCCTCTAAACACTAAAACCCAACTTACAACTAAATATCCAACTTCACTACTTGCAAGGCATTCTCCACGAAACACGAAATGATTCAGCGAAGCTCTCTACTAGTTCATGACAAGAGTCAGTGATCATCTGTTCCTCGTTTCTGTCTGAGACTTCACCGGAACTCTCAGGTTGCTGCCAACATTCTCTGTGGCTACTTCTGTATTGCCTGGGAAGATGGGGGCTTTCTGCGCAGCTCTCGTCTCTGAGACCTCACCAGAATCAACTCTACCATCCGTCTCTCCACCAACAATCCCTTCATGAAAATCAGCCTTTTTCCAACATGGGCCTCAAGACTCCTCCAGCCTCTACCCCACTATCTACCTCCAAAACTTTTCTAGCTTCTCAAGTCTTCCTCTTTGGACATTTGGTACAGCAGCATCCTACTTCTCAGTATCAATCTGCATGTCAGGATTTCCCAAAGAAACGGAACAGGTTGTGTGTGTGTATATATATGTATATGCATATACATATATGTATGTATGTATGTATGTATAACAAGATTTATTATAAGGCTCACACGATTACAGAGGCTAACAAGTTCCGAGATGGGTAGTCAGCAAGTAGGAGACCCAGGAGAGCCAAGGAGGTGGTTCTAGTCTCCATCCAAAGGCTGGACCACGGACCACACCATTGGTGTGATTCTAGCCCAAAGGCTGGCATACTCAAGGCCCTACAAAGATCTGATGTTTCAGGTTAAGTCCAAAGGGAGAAAAAAGCTGTCTCAGTCCAAAGGCTGTAAGGCAGGAAGAAATCTCCTACTCAGGGAGGCGCCTTTTTGTTCTCCTCAGGCCTTCAACTGACTGCACGAATCCCACGCACATTAGAGAGGGCAGTCTGCTTCACTCAAAAACACCTCACAGACACACCCAGAATGTTTGCCCAAATCTCAGTACATGTGGTCCAGTAAGAATGACACATAAAATTAACCAGAACAAGGGACATGAAGAAAGAACTGAATAAATGGAGAGACATATCATAGTCATGGAGTGGAGGCCTCACTGCCATAAATCTTTTGATTCTCCCCCCAAATAATCTTAAAACTCAAGATACATTCAATCAAAATCCCAAAGGCTTCCAAAGAACTTGACAAGATAATCCTAAAACTGACATGAAAAGACAATGGACAAGTTTATTGATTGAAAAAAAGAGGGAATTTGACTTATTGAGACTTATACCAAAGCTGGAGTAATTAAGGGTATGTGGCTCCAGGGGATATGTGAAGATTGAAAACAGAAGAAGGCATTATAGTCAATGGGACTCTTTAAAAACTTTATTTATTTATTTTTGAGAGAGAGAGAGAGAGACAGAGCACTAGCAGGGGAGGAGCAGAGAGAGACACACACACAGAATTTGAAGGAGGCTCTAGGCTCTGAGCTGTCAGTACAGAGCCCAACATGGGGCTCGAACCCATGAACAGTGAGATTGTGACCTGATTCGAAGTCAGACACCTGACCAACTGAGCCCCCAGGTGCCCCCAATGGGACTCTTTAATAAATGGTGCTATGAGTATCCATATCAAAAAAAAAAAAAAAAAAAGCAGAGCTAGATGCCACACAAAAGAGGAAGTTTAGAAATTAAAGAACTAAGTGTGAAAAGAAAATGTTTAAATTTTTCAAAATGTACGGAAGAATATCTTCCCAATCTTAGGGTAATATGATGTCGTGATTTGTAAGAAATACACACTTGGTCATTCAGATGATCAACATGTTATTTCCCATATATATTTGGTCTTTGTGTCCACAGTTCTTGGCTAATTTCCTGAGGGCAAGAGCAACGGGAACATCTTCTGTTATAATATTCAGTGTCTTGTCCTCAGTTCCCGGGATCTTTTCAGAGCCATAAAGGTGAAGGGAGTGTTTTGTTATTCACAACAAGCCCCCTGAGGCAACTGGATTTTTGTTCATGAGATGACTTTTGGGAAGTTCCTGTGGATGGGGGCTGGTGGCCAGTGGGACCAGCTATGGATACAGGACCAGACCCTGGCTTCCAGGAGGGAAAAGAGACTGGAGGCTGAAACAATCCCGGTGGCTGAAGGTTTAGTCAAATGTGCCAATGTAATAAAAGCCTCTGTAAAAACCCAAACGGCGGGCGTGCAGAGAACTTGCAGATGGGAGAACCAGACTGCTTCCACAGGGTCTCCTTTGTTCAGGATCTCACCCTACAGATCTCTTTATCTGGCTGTAGATTCATATCTTTTGATATCCCTTGTAATAAACCAATAATCTAGTGAGTAAACAGTGAGCATCAGTTTGCCAAAGAGGATATTGGAACAGCCAATCAGCATATGAAAATAGTAAGCAGGGAGCTGCTAATGAAAACCATGGAAGGGTATTGTCCATTTCATAAGCATCAGATCGGCAAAAAATCCAAAGTCTACGAGACCAACTGTTAGTAAGGATGCAAAATAATGCACTTTTATACACTGCTGCTTTATTTCCAGCATACACTCAGATTTGTACAAACACGGTGGAGAGACTATTAGATATTATCTAATTTGATCGAGATAATTAAATATTAGCCATTTGGTAATATTTTTTAAAAGGTGAAGAAGCTCACAGCTTCTGACCTCAGAATTCCACTTCGCGGGACACACCCTGGAGAATCTCTTCTTCAGAGGCACGAAGAACCAGACACTAAATATCTGAAGTGCTGTGTTAAGTCATGAAATGCTAGAAATAGCTTAAAGGAAAAGGATAAACACAGTATATTATTTAGCCACTGTGGAGCAGAATATACCACAGAGCAGACAAAAACATCTATGTATCAATATGAATAAATATAAAAACAGTATTAGTTGAACAAGGAGGTTGCTGAATGCTAGTGTAGGGTCATGGCACTTCTAGAAATCTTAAAAACATACACAATGATGCTATGTAACTTGTATAGATCTACCAAGATATGGTAAGACATAAAATATATATAGAAGTGATAAACACTCAGTATGCAACAATAGAATAGTGGTTATATCTGGAGAGGTAGGAAAGTCTCAGCTATGGCTAGAATACCGCATTTCTTTAAAAATATTGGAGATGAAATGGCACAACGGTAGGCTTTCATTAAGCTAGACGGAGCATGCCTGTCCATTTATTACTCTACCGTCCGCTCTTCTCTGGATGTTGTCCTAGGTACGTGGCCAGGGGTTAAGAGAGCAAGTTACAGAGTGAGGCTGCCTGTTTGAGAAGTCTGGCTCTTGCACTCAACAGCCGGGTGAACTTAGGCAAGTTACTCACGCTGCTCTTCAGTTTCTTCATCTGTAAAGCAAGGATGACGATGGAATCTACTTCAGAGGATCTTTGGTGAACACGAGATGAGTTAATGTATCCAAATCAACTAGTGACTAGCCTAGCCCTCCATACACATTACTGTCAGGAGACTTTTAAAATCATTAAAAGCGTTAACTGAAAACTGCAAGTCGTAGAATAAGAAGCGGATTCTGTTTAGGCAAGCTTTGTTGTTTATCAATGTATGCCTCTGAGGCCAATACAGGACACATTAACGGTGAGGTTATGTACCTGACAGCACAGTGACCACCTCCAGAGGAGGAGAGAAAAATGAGATCTAGAAGGATGTCAATGAACACTTCAACTATCTGTCATAAGAGCAAACACACACACACACACACACACACACACACACACACACACACACTACTTCCTAATGTGGCAGACACTATTTAAATGCTTTACAGGGGCTCCTGGGTGGCTCAATCAGTTAAGTCTCCGACTTCGGCTCAGGTCATGATCTCATGCCCCTGGGTTCGAGCCCCGTGTCAGGCTCTGTGCTGACTGAAAGCTTGGAGCCTGGAGCCTGCTTCAGATTCTGTGTCTCCCTCTCTCTCTGTCCCTCCCCCTCTCGTGCTCTGTCTCTCTCTGTATTAAAAATAAATAAAACATTAAAAAAATAAGTTCTTTACATATGGTAACTTCTTTCCATGTCACAGCAATTCTGCAGCACAAAGAGGTTAAGTGATTTGCCCAAGGTCACTCATGAGGAAAGATTCTGCAATGCAGGTAACTAAGAAGTAGACTTAGTATTGAGAATATATACAAAGAATTATGAATGGGGATGCCAACCAGTCTGGTCCCAGGGTCTGTGCTCTTAATCTCCATATGTCTTTTAAATAAATTAGTGTTTCATTATAAAAATACATGATATCTACCATCCATATGGCCCACAAAGGATTCAAAATCAAATTTATAAAAGCACTGGTTGGCTCAGTCAGTTAAGCGTCCAACTTTGGCTCAGGTCATGATCTTACAGTCCGTGAGTTCAAGCCCCGTGTCGGGGTCTGTGCTGATAAGTTGGAGCCTAGAGCCTGCTTCGAATTTGGTGTCTCCTTCTCTCTCTGCCCCTTCCCCACTCGCACTCTGTCTTGCTCTCTCAGAAATAAATAATAAAACATTTTAAAAAATCAGAATTTATTAAGAGGGCTGACAAATTCATTAAAAAACTATAACCCAACCAATGAAAATGGGCAACAGAAATGAACAGGAAATGCAGAGAAGAGGAAACAGAAATGACTAATAAACGGGTTGGTAATTTTGGAAATGCAAATTAAAATGAAATATAAACATATAAGCATTAAACTGGCCCAAGATTGAAAATCTGAGGATAATAACTGTCAATCCGGTGGGACAGAAGGAATTCTCATAGATCCAGGAAATGTGTGCAAATTTGCATGGCCACGTCAGTGAGCCTTTGTCAATATCCAGAAAAGTCCAGGTACATGTTCCTTTCCACATGACAGTTCTCCATCCAGCTCCCTTTGCTACAAAATCTCACAAGAAGACAAGGAAGAATATTCATTGCAGCTTTCCTGGTAACAGAAAAACTAAAAATAATGCAAGTATCTAGAAACAAAAGACTAAGAAAAGTGTGATACAGGCCTAGAATTCTATACAGTACAATTGTTAAATTGGTTTCAGCTTCTGCTACAAGCTCATGAATATAAAAGATAATGTTGAGAGAATAAGTTTCATAACAATCCATACAGAATAATACAAAGTACAAAAGGTTTGAAAACCAAACAAAATAATTTCATAGTTTATGCTGGTATTTATTTACTGGTGCCACAAAATGACAGTTCTTGAGGGATCCTTGAGACTCTCTCAAAGGTTCTGTGATATCAAAACTATTTTCATAATATTGAGACACTGTGTGCACTCTTATTCCATCATAAAGGCACAACAGTTTGCCATAGGCATGGGACATGTGACCTCACAGTAACTGACTGTCACAGCAGATGTGAGAATCCAGTTCTCTTCTGCTAAGCCAAACATAAAGAAATACACAAAATGTAAGACAGGGTCCTTTTTCTTTTACTTTGAAAAGGATAACATAAAAAGGTGTTACTTGTATTAATGTCTAGTGAGTTCATTAGAATTTTAAATAAATTCATAAATATTTCTAAGATTTCTGTCTTCATTTCAAATACTGTAAATGTTGAGAGTTATAATTCATACAAAAATATGAAGATATAGAAAAATATTTGAGGTCCTTGATAAATTTGAAGCATGCAAAAAGATTTTGAGACCAAAATGTTTGAGAACTGCTGGTAAACATGGGAGAGATAGGCATCAAGTTCAAGGTTCTGGGAGACAAAGTGATGGGATTGGGGGCAGGGACTGTGGGGGCTTTAATGTACCTGCAACATTTTTTTCTTACATCAAAGCAAGGTGATAGCAAAACAGAGTTCAAGAATACTACTGGGTGGTAGTAATATTGTATTTTTCTATCTTTTGGTGTATTGGACATAGTTCATAATAAATGAATAATAAAGTCATAAGCACACTACTTAGCTTGACGGAAGTAATTACCAGAAATACTAACAGCCACAATAGTTAAGTTGTTTCCAGGGGGGTGTGGGACTAGAGGTAGGCGAACAAGCGTGGGAGATGACTGCTCTTCGTAAAAGATTCTTTTGTGCCACTTCATTTGCTACTGTGCACACCCACTATACTTTTATAAAAATAGAACTTTAAAAAAATGGAGAAACTTGGTGAACTACGCAAAACATACAGAGATGAGGGTAAAATCTAGAAGAAAACAAAGTAGAATTAAGTAACAGGTGTTGGTTGTTGAAATTATGGAGAAATTTCTTTTCATTTCCATATAGTCTGTAACGTGGTTGTACTGTGTATACAGGAGAAGATTGTTTTCTAAATTAGCAGCGCAGCAAAAAAGACGCAGAACTATTCTTTTCCCCCCGAGGAAGCCATTGATGATGGCTGTCATCTGGATTCTTTTTATTCTTCTCCTTCTTTTTACATCATTACCAACCTTTTATACCTTCAAGACTATGATCACAAATAGATTCTTTTTTTAACTTGTAACTGGAGGAGCCTGTCTTTGGAGACACAATTAACTCCATGGAATAATACAAAATTGGTGCTGTACCATCAGGGCACATTCAGCACGCACCACGTCTTTCAGCGTTTGCTTACAGCCAGGCTAAATCAAATATAAATCCTGATATAAATAACTGGATAATGATCCACATCAGAGGTTCAAATGAACTATTTATTGTATCCTTTATTGTGTACCGTGGCCTCTGCGTCAGTGACAGCTGTTGGCTGGATAAAAGCAGAATGCTCTATGTGGGGGGGTCACGGAGCAGCTGGCCTGGCTCTATATTCACGGGCTCCACTGAAGCAGGCAAGGTGAACGTATGTGGACATCAAGATGATGGTCTGCGATCAGACGACCTCGTCCAAGACCCCTTCCCCAGTATCAGGAGGAGCACAAGTAGTAGGAAAGGAGGAGGAAGTTTCCGTTTTGCTTTGTCTTTAATGGGGAGCATCCAAAGAACAGTTCCTAGGTTACTATATAAACAAAGGGAAGGCAGGGGTGCCTGGGTGGCTCAACTGGTTAAGCATCCGACTCTTGGTTTCAGCTCAGGTCATGATCTCACCGTTTTTGTGAGTCCAAGCCCCATGTCAGGCTCTGCACTGACAGCATGGAGCCGGCTTGGACTTCCCTCTCTCCCGCTCTCTCTGCCCCTCCCCAAATTGTTGTCTCAAAATAAATAAACTTTTTAAAAAAACCTAAGGGAAGGCAGTTTCATAGAAGCCCCCCCAAAAAAGGTAGATGCAGAGATTTTATTTGGACAACACGTAAAAGGACTATTCCTAGGGACGCCTGGGTGGCTCAGTCGGTTAAGCATCTGACTTTGGCTCAGGTCATGATCTCACGGTTTGTGGAGTTTGAGCCCCATATCAGGCTCCTCACTGACAGTGCAGAGCCTGCTTGGGATTCTCTCTCTCTCTCTCTCTCTCTCTCTCTCTCTCTCTCTCTCTCTCTCTCCCTCTGCCCCTTTCTCTTTTTCTCTCAAAATAAATGAACTTAAAAAAAATTTTTTAAAAAGGTCCACTCCTATACTGTGGCCAGGTTAGACTGGAAAAAAAAGAAAAGAAAACAGAATTTCCATGTATGGAATCATAAATAAATAATTTTTCAGGGGGAAAAACAAAGGAACATTTCAGTGGGTAGTCAGGGAGCGTAGACTGTCCTAGAGCTGTCAAAACAAATTACTCCAAAGCAGGTGGCTTAAAACCACAGAAGTGTGTTCTCGCACACTTCAGGAGGTGAGAAGTCCAAAATCAAGGTGTCTGTAAGGCTAGTTCTTTCTGGAGGCTCTGAGGGAGAATTTGGCCCAGGCCCCTGTCCTGGCTTCAGCTGCTGCTGGAAATCTTTGGTGTTCTGTGCCTTGGAGCAGCTCTCTTCCATCTCTGCCTCCTTCTTCATATGGCCCTTCTTCCCTGTGTCCTCTTCTCTTCTTGTAAGGACACCAGCCATTGCATATAGGGGCCACCCTAAATCCAGGATGATTCTATCTTGAGACCTTTAATTAACTGTATCTGCAAAGACTGTATTTCCAAGTCGGGTCGCATTCTGAGATTCCAAGTGGGCATTAGTTTGGGGGGGTGCACCATTCAATTCACTATACGGAGCCAAGCAAAACAAATATTAAAGGCACATGCCACAGGATCAGATTCTTGCTGCAATAATGGGGAACTGATTAACACAGGCCATTGGAAGAACTCTAGGCAGACCACACTGGAGGTCATTGCAGTTTTCCAAAAAAACAAAAATGACTTCTGATTTGTTCTGTCCACCCTTGTCCATCCATCCATCCAAAGACCTACTCATCAATAAGACTTTTGAACATCTATATGTTTTTGCATATGAAGTCCTTTTTTAAAAAAAATGTTTATTTATTTTGAGAGAGTGAGAGAGAGCGAGAGAGCGCACAGAGAGACAGGGAGAGAAAGAGAATCCCAAGCAGGCTCCATGCTGAGCCAATGCAGGGCTCGATATCACTATCCTAGGATCATGACCTGAGCCGAAACTAAGAGTCAGACACTTAACCAACTGAGCCACCTAGGCACCCCTGGGTATGAAGTACTTTTAATGGAAACTGAGCCTTCACAGGAATTATTAAATGTAATAGAACAGAATCTCAACACCTTCAAATAGCTGTAATGCCACTCTGCTTTGCAAACAGAAGATATGATATATGGGCAAGGGACTAGAAAGGCATTTATAAGAACAATGGTAAAATATGCTATAATGCACTACTGTCCTGTAGATTTGTCACGTATGTGTGTATGAACAGAAAGACAGACAGACAGACTAACCAGCTAGATGGACAGCTCTCCCATCCCATTTTCTCTTTCTGGACAAGCAAGAAGACTATGTTGCACACTTCCATCTCCTTCACAGGGAGCATGCGACTGAATTCTGACCAGTGAAACTGGTGGCAGTGACGTACATCACTTAGAGGTCTGAAAAAAATGTGTCCCCTCAATGGGGATCATGGTGGCTGGCATCTATGGAAGAAGTATGGATCCCCGAGGGCCGTGAAGAAGCAAGACTAAGTCGGGCCACGATTCACATCAGACATGTTGGCAGTAAGAGAAACCTCAACAGAGTAAGCAAGCCACTGAGAATTTGGGGTCATTCGTCACCGCAGGCGTGGTCCTTACCTTGCGCCCCATGACTGACTGTACAAGGTCAGCTCAGGCTAATGACGATGATGAAGGCCATCACCAGAAAGAAAGCCTCTAGCTTACTGAGCTGCTCAAATGAACCCTGCAGATGGACAGGCCCGGGCAGAGACAGCTCACGTGTTTCTACCCATGGAAGGCTGTTCACACTTTCCAAGGTCTCATTCGGCCACCTCTCCTGGGGAACCCTACGTAGGATCGACGACAGGACCAGTCTGTTCACCGCACAGTCTGGCTGAATGAATTTCTGGGTGCCTTCTACATGGCAGACCCACGCACTATTTCACTCAGGTCCTTTTTCACACAGGTCCTAGGACAGCATGCAGCCCCCTGGATCTCCCTAGAATGGCTGCGCCTCCTTAGGTCCTCCTGGCCACAGACCACAGGGAACCTGTCCGGCCCCTCAGGAGGTGTCAAAGAGCAGAGGTTCCCATGCTGCGCCACCCCCTCCCCCCAGGACCAGCATCGAGGTGGGGGGGCTCTCCGGCCCACCCAGTGCAGGCAGCACAGAAAAACCTGAAGGTGGATGAGATGCCCCTGTGTCAGCGCGGCCCGTGTGCCTTTACCACACGTCCTTTAGCTAAACTGCCCCCTCCATTAATGCTGCAGTCACATGACTATACTTAGGACTCCCTGCTGCCCCCTGGGTGGCAATGCCCTCCACCCAGTTCCTCTCCAGCTGGTCCTCCTGAACATTGGCCACACGCCCACGGTGCTGGGGTGAAGCCTCTCCAGTTTCTCCAGGGTTGGGAGAGCTTCTACCTCTGGTTCACAGAGAACTCAGTTCACACCCTGATCCAGTATTTAGCAATGTGTCCTTCCACTTATCTGACTGAAAGCCCATTTTACCAACTGAACCCTGAACTCGTCAGAAGCAGGGATGTGCTGATTTTGCTTTATCTGAAGGCTTTGTGCCTGACTTCTGGGACACTCCACAATCTGGGCTCTCTTTCTGTCACCGGCTGCTCCTAGGCCCCCAGGGTCATTCATCAGGCCTCTTCCCTCATCTAACTCCCTCTGTAGATGACTCCATCCCATCTAGAGCTACCAAGATCTCTGATGTCTCCCAAGTCTGTACCTCTAATGCAATCCTCTTCCCTGAGTTCTAGGTACCAATATGCAAAAGAGCCACCCATCTCCGATTACATGTCTGATGAGGGTCTCCGAACAAAGCCAATCCCCTCTGTCCACCAGGAGCTTGGTGCACTTCTCTACAATGTGCTCCTTCCTTAATACTTCCCCATCTGAGAGCCGGAATCACGCTCTTCTTCCATTTTCCCAGTCACAAAACCTTGTTGTTGTGGATGCCAGTCCTTCGTATCCTGCTTATAACTGTGAGAACACGCTGTGGGTGTCACCGTCCAGAATGGGAGCACTGCTCATCCCCTCTGCTAATCTGAGCCATCATCACCTCCTGTCTGGACACCATTCCCGCCTCACCACAGAGCTCCAGGAAAGAGCCAGAACGGTCCTTTGAAATCTTGTACCTAATCTCGTCACTTTCTCACTCCAATGTCTCAATGATTTCCTACCATGTTTCAAGTAAAACACAGACTCCTGACCTTGAACTATAAGGTACACACCTCTGCAGGACCTGACCCACCTGCTCTGCACCCTCATCCCTGCCCCTCTTGCCGGACACTTGCCTTCCTTCCTGTTCTGCAAACAGCCAAGCCCACACCTGCTCTGGGACTTGGGCACAAAAGAGACATTTAAAACTCAGTGGGAGGACTCTAAAATAAAACCGAGGAGACTAGAAGGCAGAGTCCATGTACAAGGAGGTAGAAAATAGAAAAGCAAAGGAAAGATAATTAGAGGACCAGGGCCAGGCAAGAAAACATAACATTCAAGTGACAGAAGTTCTAGAAAAGGAAAAGACAATGGAAGAAACTATCTATGATACAATTCAAGAAATTTAAGCAGAATGGAAGCCCAGGAGTTTCTGAGTGCTTGGCCCAATGGAGGAAAATAAACCCACATCAAGGCAGACTGTTCTGAAATACAGGAAATACTGCAAACTAAGGCCGCATTCAAAGGACCAGGAAATTTGCATCTTGTTTCCCAAAAGCAGCTTTGAAGCTAAAACGCAGAAGAGCAAGACCTTCAAACTCTCAAGGGTCATTATTGCCAAATGTAGCCAAATGATCATCTAAAAACAGACTAAAAACATGAGCAGAAACTCAAGGTCTCAAACTCTCCTTCCCAGGCCTCCTTCCATTGTATGCTTCTAGATGACGTGTTCCACCAGAAAAAGGGGGAAATCCAGGAAAGGGGGAGGAACTGGATGCAGGACTCAGGAAGGAATACTCAGCATGAGATGAGAGCTGGGCATTAGCATAGCAGGCCAACTCTAAGAGATTTCTCTAAGAAGACAAAATTGTTGGAATGCTTATGTGCCCCAAATGCTTGCACAAAGTTCAAATACGTGGATGGTGGAAAACTAAGCAAACAAAAATTGTAATAATTAATTCCAGGAAAAATCAAAGCTTGCTTAGGAGAGGAACAGTAGTCATAGTTTACTAGAAGCTCAAGAGGAAACAGAATTTAAATAATAGGAAAAGGACTAATGATACTGAAAAAATTATAATCTAGGGGCCCCTGGGTAGCTCAGTCAGTTGAGCGTCCGACTCTTGATTTCAGCTCACGTCATGAGATTCAAGCCCACAGTCATGAGATTAAGCCCCCCATCAGGGGCCATGCTGAGCATGGAGCCTGCTTCGGATCCTCTCTGCTTCTCCCTCTGTCCCTTCTCTGCTCATGCTCTCTCTAAAAAAAAGAAAGAAAGAAAATAATTTTAAATTATGATCTAAGTGAGTAAGGAGAATGGATTGCAGAGTGCTCAGGGATAGTGGAACACAGAGAAAAGACAGCTAAATCTCACTTTTTATAGTACAAAGTCAACAGATAATGCCCAAGGCGGAACACTCCGGAATGACGAATGCAAGTATGCCGTTTAGAAATACAGAATTAAACACCAAGCGAGTCAACTAAAACAGCGGAAGCAGACTGCCTTGAGGAATGGGAAAGTGGATGGAGGTTCAACGGGCTGCTTGTTTGTCTACAAACCTGATGAACTATTGGACCCCTACTGCTTCCCAACATCCAATCCAACGGGAGCCCGCAGGGCAGTGCTGTCGAGGGAAGTGCGCTGCAGGTGTGGCGCAGTGGTGGCCTGGAGGAGAGGGGTCTGATGATGGTTTGTTTTCTGGATTTTTTGTTGGTTTGTTTTGGTTTGGTTTCAGTTAGAATCCAGCAAGCGTAACAGTTTTTGTAAAAGGTAATCTTGAAAATGGTGTATTCTCTCCAGCTCAATCAGATTCAGAAGAAAAATGGCCATGTCAGCTAAGGGCTACATTTAATATCAGATATTTAATTTATATTATTTAATATAATTTAAAAAGCCCTCTAGGAATTATTGGCCAAAATCTAAAGAGATTTTGCCAAGGGGCCAAGGAGCATGGCAGAAAAACTAATTCTTAAAAAATAAAGGGAAAGAGACAGAGGAAGAAATTTAGCCCAGAATCGGAACTTAGAAAGAATGGATAGCACAGGGACATAGCTAAGAAAGGGGGGGTGGGGTGGGGAGTAGTAAGACGTGAAGGATTTCTTTTTTCAGAATGATCTCAATTACTGCATTTTTTCCCAATAAAATAGAGGAACATGGGTTTCGCCTGTTTGTCAAACTGCACATGTGGTTTTCTGGCAGAGCAGGATCTGGGTACCCAGGGTTCAGAGGAGTACTGCAAATCTTCCACTTTGCTCCTGGGGCCCCATGTCGTCCATGTCACTTTACTGCACTCTGCCCTCAGGCACAGATTGGTTTATTGCCCATCTGTTTCCCCTGTAGGCTGAGAGCCCATCCACAAGGCTGGGGTCCAGTGTTCTACTCACTAAGCAATGGAATATTGCTTACCCATAATAAAGAAGGAAAGCTTGCCATTTTTACCAACACAGATGGACCATGAAGGCACTATACCAAGTGGAGTAAGAGTAAGACAAATACTGTTAGATGTTACTTACATGTAGACTCAAGACAAACTCACAGATATGGAAGACACACTTGTGCTTTACAGTGAATAGATATTTCTTTATCCATTCATCTATCAGTGGATACTTAGGTTGCCTCTGTGTCTTGGCTAGTGTAAATAATGCTGCTATGAACATGGAGGTGCATGTATCTTTTTGAGTTAGTGTTTTCGTTTCCTTTGGATAAATACACAGAAGTGAAATTGCTGGATGATATGGTAATTTCACTTTTAGTTTTTTGAGGACCATCCATCCTGTTTTCCAGAGTGGCTGTACCAACTTATACTCCCAAGCATGCATGAGGGTTCTCTCTTTTCCACATCCTCTCCAACACCTGCCATTTCTTGTCATTTTGATAACAGCCATTCTAAAAGTGTGAGGTGGTAGCTCATTGTGGTTTTGATCTGGATTTCTCTGACATTTAGTGACTTTGAGCATCTTCTCATGTAACCATTGGCCATCTATCTACCTTTTTTGGAAAAATGTCTATTCAGCTCTTATGCCCATTTTTTATCAGACTCTTTTTTGCTACTGACTTGTAGGAGTTCTTTGTATGTTTGGATATTAGCCCTTTATCAGATAAATGATTTGTAAATATTTTCTCCTATTTTGCAGGCTGCCTTTTGTTGATGGTTTTCTTTGATGTGCAGAAGCTTTTAGCTTAACATAGTTCTAACATAGTTCTATTTGTTTACTTTGGCCTTTGCTTTTGGAGTCAAATCCAAAAATCACTGTCAAGACTGATGTCAGGCAGTTTACCAACTATGTTTTCTTCAAGGAGCTTTATGTTATCAGGTCTTACATTCAAATCTTCAATGCATTTTGAGTTAATTTCTGTGTAAGGTGTTAGATAGGGTTCATTCTTCTACACGTAGCTGTCCAGTTTTCCCAACACCATTTACTGAAGAGATTGTCCTCCCCTCACTGGGTGTTCTCAGCACCCTTGTCAAAAATCAACAACAAATGTTTTGTGAATGGAGCAAAGAGGAAGAGAGTGTCAACATGTTATTTACAGGCAGGTTTCCAGAAGCAACTTACAGAAAGAAGATGCTTCCTACAGTTCCATTGCAGTGCCTCTGCCTGGGCTCATGAACGTTTTGGCGGGGCCTTCAGTGCCCCCATTACAGTTGTCGTGCTTGATTCTAGTCATGCCCTCTCTCAACCTCTCCAGTAGTTCATCTAAACTGTTCTGGTGTTACTCCTGACCCCGGCCTCATACCCACCCTCAGCAGAAGCTTCTTCCACTCAGCTCCCCAGAGAAAACTGAGGGGGTCTGGTATGCGCTCTGGGTCCTCCCTGCCTTCATGATGACAGACCCTGCTGTCCTCCCCTCTAATAGGAAGAGATGCCCCGTGTGGAAGAGATGCCACTTTCTTCAGCTACTGCCTGAACCCCACCTCCTCTAACTTAGCCAAGGGCCTCTCTTCTCCGTACTGGCTCCTCCCCCTTCTGTGTAAAAAATGTTCTCCTTTCTTAAAACCTCGACATTTCTCTAAACCTGGACTCGAATCCTCCTGGGGCTGGTAGAGCCAGGAGAGCTACGCTTACCCCAGTCTCCAGCACCCCCCACCCCACCTCTGTATAACACCGGAAAACGAGCTTCCTTTTTCACCCAGCACTTGGGTCTATTCCGATGGGTGAGGCCATATGGACGGACATTCAGGTTTAGGGTTGTTACTCGTTGGCTGGGAAAAATTACAGCATTGGGTAAGTCTCTTAAGCTCAAGGCTCATATTAATTATCTGATCCACAAAGCCTTTCCCAGCTCTCCACGGGACCATCGCCTAACAGCAGAGCTACCAATCCACACAGTGCTCTCCATCTCTGATTCCTGCTTCCTTCCCTGGCAGGAGTTCCTTAATAAAACTACTATTAGGATCAGAAGCAGGGGGCGAAGAGGGGCCATAGCCAGTGCAAGGAAAGGTGGAGGATGGCACTGGAGTCTTGCCTGAGACCTTCCATCCCTTGAACCTCCTGATCCCCACCATGTTCTTCTCAGTCCTCATGTTCATGGTCAGAAGGATGCCCTCCAGTGCGCAGCTCTACCTGCTGTCTCTCCTTACTGTGTCCTTTTTCCTAAGATCTGGCTGACTGGTACAGCTTTACCTGACTTCATTAACTTAATTCTTTCTTCCTGCTGGCCCAATTTGATGCCCTACTCCTTTGTGAATAACTCCCCTTCAGAATTCGCCCTTTGACTGATCCTGCTTACTCCACACACGTTGTCATCATCTGAAAATATCTTGCTCTTATATTACAATTCTTTCATTATCTATCTCCCCTCCTTGGAATGCAAGCTGTGAGTGTGGGAACATTGTTTTTTTTTTCTGATTGCTAAATACCCAGAGCTAAAACATGGTAGGTTCTTGGTGACTGTTAAATTAATGAATTATAAATGAGTAAACAAAATCTCCTTCTTCTCATCCAAACAACGAGTCACTCTTTTTCCATTTTATTTATTTAATACCTCTCACATCTGTTCCTTTCTCTCCATCATCTGTGATTATTTTACGTCAGTCCCTCACTTTTTCCTGCCGAGAGAACAGTTTTCTGGTCTATGTATGGCTAAGCTAATAACCGCACCCTCCATTCCTTATATCTCTACCGGAAGGGACTGAAACACAAGATGAATCATATCACTGCTCTGCTGGGAACCTTTCCACGGCTCCCACCACCTGTCCTGGGCTAGCCTGCCGCCCTGAACTTGGAACATACAGCCCTCTGTGACCTGGGTCCCCTCTTGTTCTCAGCACCCTCTCTGCACAAGCATAACTGAACTATTGGCAGTTCCCTCACACCTGATGCTTGCTTATAGAAGCAAACTTTTCATTTTATTTTTTAATGTTTTACTTATTTTATGAGAGAGACAGGCAGACAGCGTGAGCAGGGGAGGGTCAGAGAGACAGGGAGATACAGAATCTGAAGACAGGCTCCAGGGTCTGAGCTGTCAGCACAGACCCTGACGCCAGGCTCAAACCCATAAACTGTGAGATCAGGACCTGAGCCGAAGTTGGATGCTTAACTGACTGAATCACCCAGGCGCTCCAGCAAACTTTTTATTTTAAAATAGTTTCAATTTAGAGAAAATTTGAAAAGGCAGTAGGTTCCCATATATCCCACATGGAGATTCTCCAATCATTAACATCTTTGACGCACGTGACAATTACTGAATTAATTGCTATATTATTATTAACTAACATTCATACATCATTCAGATTTCCGTAGTTTTACCTAACATCCTTTTTCTGTTCCTGGGTCCCATCCAAGATATCACACTGCATTTAGTGGTCATGCCTCCTTAGGCTCCACTGGGCGGCTATGATAGTTTCTCAGGCTTTCCTGCATTTTGATGATCTTGGCAGGTTTGAGAAGTATGGTCGGGTATCAGGCAGAATGTCCTTCACTTGGGATCTGTCTGACGGTTTTCTCATGTTACGAGTTTGGGAAGGGAAGAGGCCAGATGTAAAGTGCCCTTCTCATCACATCAGATCAAGTGTAGCCGCCACCAACATGATTTATGGCTGGAATGTTGGCCCTGATGACCCGGCTGAGGCATATTTGTCACGTTTCTCTACTGTAAAGTTCCTCTCCTCTCCTCGTTTTTATACTCGCTACTCCTCAGAAGGATGTCACTAGGTGCGGCCCTCCCTTATGGATGGGGAGATTCGTGCCACCTCCCTGAGAGCATAGTGTCTACACAAATTATTTGGAATTCTTCTCTGTAAGGTAGATTTGTCTCTTTGCCCCCATTTTCAATTTAGTTATTTATTTGTATCAGTTTGGATTTGTGAACATTTATTCTGTGCTTTGCATTACAATTAAATACTACTTTTTATTTTACTCACATCATTCCGACTTTGTCTCCTGGAAGTTCTCTCAGTGGGCCCCTCTGGCCCGATGACATACCCGCATCAGTGCTGGCCTATTTATTTGTGGGGGTACTTCCTAGCAGGAGAGAACATTCCAGGCTCACTGGTACATCTCTGCTCCAGGCCTAGAATCAGCATGTCTCCAAGAAGTCCTGCTTCCTCTTATTGGAGAAGTGTAGAAGAAATCACCACCCAAGCACTGGGTACGGCCGGTGGTCTCTTACCTCTGTGCTGCTCCTGTCAATCACCTCTTTGACTCCCTTCTCTCCTCTTTCATTCTCCCTTCCTTGCTAAAATAATTCCTCATGTTCTTCAAAACTCAGTGGAGTTACCTCCTTTTTCAGGGAAACTCTTTGACTCCTCCTGCCCCACCTGCTCTGGGGTCTCATCCCCCCACTGCACTGCGTTGTTCTAATGTGCTCACTTGTTCGACTTTTCTCCACGGGACTGAGCTACCTTTGGACAGAGACAATATTCACAGCTTCTAAGAAAGAGTCAGGCACAGATGGGCCTACATAGGGTAGAAATCCACTTAATATTTCTTTTTGGTAAATTCATTAATAGATGTCTAACTAAATATGGTAAATGCCACCTATTTTGATGTTTTCCATTGACCTTTTTTGGGAATAGTAAGCACTATCATCCCTAAAGTACTTCTGAGAAATGCCTGAGCTGGTTGCTGACGGACATGTTCAATGTCAGGATCAAGGCCTGTATTCACCAAGGTGCTGTCTTAGGGGTGAAAAGTTGGGCACAAAACACACTCTTCTGACAATATAGTGTGAGGCTGGTCACATTACATGTTACCAGTAATATCTGTCCAAAAAACCACCTTTTTTGGAAGATAAAAAGTTGAGAAATGGCCCTACAATGAGAATAACCTAATCAAAAATAAAAGTCTGATTAGTCTGTGTGGAAAGGCAAGGTCAGTAATAGCCACAGGATGGTTCCACATCCAACAGACTCACAAAGGTATCACGAGAGTCCTCAAGTTCTCTGCCGTAGTTTCAAGAGCCTAAAGGGCATCACAGCCTAATTACAACACCTAGTGTCCGTGTCAGGCGAGTTAGGTCACCCAGGGTGTCGGGCCCCATTATCACACTAGTCGATAGTTGTAATATGCAGTTACATATTGCACTGATGCACAAACATGAAAGACATGACTAATCACTCAAAAAATCCAGTTGGTAGTTAAAACATTCCAAAAGTAGAGCCCTTGGGGAAACTCTTCTACTTTTTCGTTTCAGAGACGGAATAATGTGTGGTGTTAGGGGTCTTCTATCAGTGATGGTGGATGCGCATGTCCAGGGAATGATGCGTCTATTTCAGAACCCAAGCCTCAGAATCCCTTCCCTACCCCTGTTGCTTACTTCCTTCTGCTACTGTCTAATCCCAGACACCGAACCTGGGGTCATTTGCCTGCTTCAGTGATGACCTTTATGTCCAAAGTCCTGAGGGGACTGTGGATGGTGGAAAGTCCTGTACAGTCAACCAACAAATAAATTCTGACTTAGAATTGCAAGAGAGGGTGCAGGCCAAGAGTCTTGAGGAGATGCAGGGGCGCCCAGAGCCTCAACTTCCTCACCACAAAAGGAAAGGCTGCATAGAGGTTCTTTCTAAAGTCTATAATCTTCACAGCTCTGTCATTATGAGGCTTTCTGAGAGTCAGGTGCTCATTGACTATATTAGTCTTCCATTTCTAGGATCCTACAGTCGCAACTGAATGCGCCGGGGCCATTTGCTAAGCGGCACCTTTAAAGCATAAGCTATAAAATGCCTTTATTCAGGGAGGACAAGCCTAGGAACACTGCAGGGCATTTTCGGGGCTGAGGAAGGAGTGGCAGCTGGAGACCTATGCTCAGCTTTTCAAGCCATTTCTCAGCCTACAGCCCTGGCCTCTTATTCTATTCTAAAGAAAGAAAATAATTCACAATAAAACATTCTGTAGCACCAAAAGAATTGCTGCTAATTAGAATCTTCTAAAACCTAAGGCTCCTAGGAGGTACTGAAAGAGAAAGAGAGCGGTCTGAATGCTAGCGAACTTTCGGCAAGCTAATCTCCTCCTACAGCCAGTTTATGATGAAGGAGAGCATAATCTCTAAAAGAGAAGAGAGAATTAGGAAGGAAGGGAAAAAGGAAAGGAACAGGTAGGCTGGTGCCTGATGATTTGATTTTGAACTTCACGAAGAGCAAAGGACTTTATCATAACCTGCCTTTGCCCATGGTTTTAATCTGTGTTTCTAAGTACAGAGTATTTTGTTCTGATGCAAATAGAAACAGATTGTACCAGAGAATTTATCCAAAGGGAAAGGAATAAATAGAGGGGAAGGTGAAATCTTTAAGAGCCAATAAATGATGACTAGGAGCCCCAAACATTACAAATTAGGACAGAATGGCCATCACCACACCATGGTGACATCCCCCAGATAACCATGAAATACACTCCCTTAGAAATCGGCATTTCAGACCTTCTCGCAGGAGATGGGCTAGGAGTTGGGCAAGAGTAGACTTGCATGGCCGCAGAAATGGCCTGCAGCACAGGATCTCCTTCTCAGGGCTGTTGTCTGAGCTGCTATCACCCTGGGAACCATTCCTGTGGTTGTCCGGGAGCTGCCTGGGGCCACAGTTATCAGGCCACATTGCAACTCAACATGCCCTTGAATGGACCACCAGAATTTCCAACGAATTAACCAATGGCTCTTGGCATGTGCAGATTTCCCATTCCTAACGTTAGCCATTCAACCCCTTGGGGGACCCTAAGCACTTAAAATAGTGGAAATGTGTGTTTTTCCCCCCAAGGACTGAATTGTAATCACATACGGCAAGCTATGGATATCAGTGCTAAAGATATCTAGCAAGGAAGGGGCTATAATGATGAAGCACCAGTTTGATTAGGCTATGGTGTCCTGTTCTTTAGTCAAACACCAGTGCAGACGCTGCTGTGAAATATTTTTCAGATGTGATTAACATTTTTTTTGGTAATAGTTTATTGTCAAATTAGTTTCCATATAACACCCAGTGCTTCTCCCCACAAGTGTCCCCCACCATGACCATCACGCCCTCCCCCCACCCCCTCCCACTTCAGTCCGTGGTTCATCTCCAGTATTCAGTAGTCTCCCTTGATCTGTGTCCCTCACTCTTCCCCACTCTCTTTCCCCCTTCCTCTCCCCATGGTCCCCTGCCAGGTCTCTCCTGTTAGACCTATGAATGCAAACATATGGTATCTGTCCTTCTCTGCCTGACTTATTTTGCTTAGCATGACACCCTCAAGGTCCATCCACTTTCCTACAAATGGCCATATATCATTCTTTCTCATTGCCATATAGTACTCCATTGTATATATATACCACATCTTCTTGATCCATTCATCAGGTGATGGACATTTAGGTTCTTTCCATGATTTGGCTATTGCAGAAAGTGCCGCTATGAACATTGGGGTACATGTGCTCCTATGCCTCAGCACTTCTTTATCCCTTGGGTAAATCCCTAGCAGTGCTATTGCTGGGTCATAGGGGAGTTCTATCGATAGTTTTTTGAGGAGTCTCC
>PJEM01013892.1:0-38235 GCA_004023845.1 Helogale parvula
ACAATAGCCAAATTACGGAAAGAGCCCGAATGTCCACTGACTGCTGCCTGGATAAAGAAGAGGGGGTATATGTACATGGTGGTGAAACAGTCCACCGGGCATAAGTTTTATGTATCACCTTTTGGTTTCGGTTCCCAAGAGGCATTTAATATTTACAAAAGCCTTTAATAAGCAGTACAGAGAGCTGGGAGAATAAGACCAGCAACACTCAGATCCTCCCTTTATAAGTTTTGCACTTTTGTGATCATTATTCTTCATGCTGTCCTGTCTTCCTGAAAAATCCTCCCACATCTGTGCCAGCTTTTTCCTTCAGACTCTGATCTGACCACAGCCCGCCCTGATCAGTGCCTTAGCTCACACACAATGCAGCAAGTGGCATCTCAACTCATACTTGTAAAAATATATTCATACTGGGGCGCCTGGGTGGCTTAGTCGGTTAAGTATCTGACTTTGACCCAGGTCATGATCCCACAGTTTGTGGGTTCGAGCCCCGCGTCAGGCTCTGTGCTGACAGCTAGCTCAGAGCCTGGAGCCTGCTTCAGATTCTGTGTCTCCCTCTCTCTCTACCCCTTCCCCGCTCATGATCTGTCTCTCTCTGTCTCTCAAAAATAAATAAATGTTAAAAAAAATTTTTTAAATGTTCATACTGTCTAACTTCCAGAATTATCCTTTGTAATTCCCACCTGGTTGTTTAATGAATTACAGTTTGCTCCCTCCAACTTATCAGTTCCTGTTTATCAGTTTTGAAGTCTGAATTTCCCACTTAAATCTTCTCTAACATATTCCCTGGGGTTGCATTAACACATAGTCTCTCCTCATTGTAAACAAGTCTTTTCTGAAGATTAGTTAACACCTTGAGACTAGACAATTTTGGGCACCTCGTACAGAGTGTGACATACAGAATACGTCAGATGAGTTAGGTACGCATATGTATGTAATGTCTTACGGAGTTTCTGCAGGTTACAATGCACAGGAAGATATCTGTTCATATGCCTCATGAGTACATCCACTTAAGCATCCATTCATTGAAATTAGTATTGTTCTTTAAAAGGAATGATTCTTTGACTTCTGGCAAAGAGAGAAAGATGTATTATGATCTTTCAAGGTAATATCTAAAAGTTAATGCTTTCTTCCTCTATGATCATGAAAGACCACAGATCAAATTATGAGATAACTTTTGGGTGTTTTCTGGATTCGTACAGTTTGACCGAACAGAGCCTACAGGCCATGCAAACAGGAATCAGGTCAATGCGCATATAATTTGTGCCCTATAATGTAATTGCAAATATGACTAAATTGAAATTAGTGATAATCACTAAGGCTTCACAAATCTAGAACAATTTGTTAAAATATACTTACTTTTGAGAGAGAAAGAGAAAACGTGAGCTGGGAAGGGGCAGAGAGAGAAGAGGACACAGGATCCGAAGCAGGCTCTGTACTGAGAGAAGACAGCTGGACTCGGGGCTTGAACCCACAAAGCGTAAGATCATGACCTGAGCCAAGTCAGATGCTTAATCGACTGGGCCACCCAGGCGCCCCTAAAACAACTTTTACTAAATAGACTTTGACCCTGATGCTTTGAAACATAATCTTACAATACATTTTGTATCTGACACATTTACCAAATTGTCTCTTTTGTATTTGTATTGTCAAGGACTGTTGATCATAATTGGTTAAGCGTGTCCAGATCCTTTTAAAATCCTCCTATGTCAATACCCAAGTTACAATATCTGCAAGTAATAAGCTGCACCTTTTCCCTACTTCCAAAATATGTAACAAGACCCTAACACACGACACTCAAGAGATGTTAACACCTCAAATACGACACGAAGGTTTTCATTTGTTGGTTCCATCAACAAAAATGGAAAGCAGAAGATGTGGAGGCGGAAATCTGCATCCTGGCGGCTGAGGAGTTACTCTAGAGCTGTCTGTCAATTTTTACAAAGGTAAATACTCGGAGGCTGCCCATCAATTACGCAGCATAAGGGAGTGACTTCAGTTCCCATGCAAGTCTTTAATAAGCAGGGAACCCAGACACATTTATCTGCAGACATTTCTAAGGACACAGTTTGCATTTACAAAACTGATACACACTGGTACAGCTTCCTGAGGCCATGATTTATTGTTTGCAGGTCCCAGGGCCCATCTGTCACTGTGTCTTAGCCTCATTATTTATCACTTCAACGGTGCTCAGAGCATGCACGCTACTTTTACCTACATTTATTGCCAGATGAAAAATAGACAAATGAGAATCGTCTGAAGAATTCGCAGTCCACAATACATGGAGTGCTCCGCAAAACATAACCATCTATCACCCAAACGGTTTATTTTTGCCTCCAGGGGTTTGATGAGCTAGACTGCTTCTCAGAATAGGGATTAGTGCGGAGGCGATTCGAAACAAATTATTGGGGAGTGGGAAAGAACTGGAAGATAACTTCATGCACGGGGAACATTACAAAAGCAGTGGAATCCTTAAAATAATACATGCCTCTAACAAAAATGTTTGAAGACATTTCGTGCCAGGACTTCCTGCCTCAGTTTCTCCTGTAGTGCATCGAGCATGTCACCTCCCAAGTGAACCGCTCAAATCCAAAGCAGATCAGGTCACTCTCAGATTTGAGTCCCCCGTGTGCCCTCACTGACTTTACTTCAATCCCCCCCGCCCCTGCCACAGACCACATTCACTCAGGAGACTGGCTTCACGGTCCTCTTTCTTCAAGACTTCTCCGACATCCCCCAAGAAGACCTTTTCACTATCTCTTGTGCCTTCTCTTCCCCAAATCTTTTACAGAATGCCATTACAGCATGTTTGCCAAACAACAAAGATGGATCCCTCAATCTGAATTCTCACTATACAAATATGCACTATTTATGTTTGCACAGCTATCTGTCCCTGCATCACTACGTAACTAGAAAATCTCTATACTGAATCAGCATGTGTGCCAGCGGAAACATTGAAGCTGCCCATAAATCCTTCAGGAAGGTCCAGGTGCAATGCAGGTAGTGCTCTGTTGCTCTTTTGGGCTAATTCTTGCCCTGGCATTGATCATCTACTTAATAAATCAGGGCCAAGTGCATCACGATCTTCCTCTTCCCAACTTCCCTCAGAGGAGGGACGTTTTCACAGGACCTGGGACTGGAATCTACCAACACAGATCATTCGATCTTACTTCATCGATTTTAAGACATCTTATCACCCCACCCCACCCTAACATAGTTTAATATTTCTGAATTTAGGGTGTATCCTGTAATCAACTGCATCACTTGACTGCATCCATTACAATCTTACATCGTACAATCACATGTAATGAGGAGCACTTTTTCTTTCCTTGGGACTGTACCGTAAAGTCTCATCTTACAAATGATGACCTCATAGATTCAATCAAATGTGTTACATAGTCCTTTTGCATATTATTTCTTTGCTAAGAAGAGCACATGGTCCTTTTGTTAGGTTCATACAAAACATCCACTCCTGAATTCAGTCAGTACAAATAACTGAGTGAGAGCGGTTTTAAATGTTGTTCATTATACAGAAATGTACAGGTGGAGTGTGTTCCAGTGTTAGGGAACAATTTAGTAATATTTGGAGAAGTTGATGGAGGTTTCTATAATGTGTTATTAGTTTTCCCATTTAATTTGATGGAATACAGGCACCTGTTTTCTGCAAGTAGGCTGAAATAGATTCGCAGGAACCTATTAGATGCAGAAACTGAGGGGTGCTCATATGTGCTTTACAAGTCAGATCCACAAAGTGGGCTCCTGCTGTCTGTCTCTTCTCCTAGGACACTGGTGAGATCCTCGGACGTGGTCCAATCAACAGTGGCTAAATGATTAAAGGGAAACCTGGAAATCGTACTTGGGTTTAGGAATATAACTCCATCTTATATCTATATTATACTTATATCTAAAGGACCTTAAATTTTTAGCATCTTGAATTTAGACTTATGTATAGTTTAACATATTAGGCACAACACTAGGTCAATAAAATTAGTGGGCAATACTAGAAAGCCACAAAATCAGTACTTTTGTTTTGAAAAATAAAGTTTCTGGATTTGGCTTCTTGTCAATAATTCTATAAAGTTGGTAATAGTAGATCACATTCCCTTACGCATTAGGTCGGAATTTTCGGTGTACCATATCATTGCCAAACTGGCCGGGGTATAATTTTGGACCACTGTACATGATGATGGCAACCACACACTGGTCTGCTTCTATAAATACGTTACATGGACTAATATAGCTCTATGCATGGAACGCACTCTTTCAAAAATAAAAAACCAAAATTCCCCTGATCTCTGACATATGTGTATATCAACTCACAAAACTCTTCCAACAGAAGACATAGGACATATTGGTGTTAATCACTTAATAAAGAAATCTGACTGCTCCTCGGAAATATTTTAGTGAAATCAGTGCATATAATACAATTTCTGACCAGAATATTTGTACAGCTGTTACAAAAAATGTAAAAACTTACTAAGTATAACCTGATGCTTAAAATAGAACATGAGATGCACATATATATTCATCATGATCCTATGTATGTGTGAAAACACATGAGCATAAGTCCTATGAGTGAACAAACACAGCACATATTTGCAAATTTTCTGGGTAAATATGCTAAAAAATTGAGAAGTAACTGTGGTGCTACTGGCAAATGAATTAAGGTAGAAAAAGTATGGAAATATTTTATGAAAAAAACAAGTGTTTTAAGCAGACAGGTGCTTAATAAAAGTTTAAAAAACATAGCAGAGTTAATTAATGAGAACATAGTAATTCAAACTTAAGGTCCTCTGGAAAATTATCACACAGTCCCCATAATGAGCTGATGTATTTTATTATGGACTAATTTACATACTTACATCTTTCTCCTACAACTGTAAAACCAAAACCAATTTACAAATACAAAAATACATGGCCAATAAAATTTAAATCCACGACACAAATTTACTGTAAAATGATATTTTGCTAAAATTAAGGGTTTTTTAAACTTTATTTATTAATTATTAGAGAGAGAGACAGACAGATCATGAGCAGGGAGGGACAGAGAGAGAGGGAGACAGAGGATCCGAAGTGGGCTCTGTGATGACAGCAGAGAGTCCCATGTGGGGCTCAAATCCCAAACATGAGATCATGACCTGAGCCAAAATCAAGAGTCAGACACTCAGTCAACTGAGCCACCCAGGCCCCCCCCAAAACTAAGTCTTATGAAAAGTTTAAGATTTGTTCCCAGTTTTAGTATATAATCCAAAGTTTTAAATTGTCTATACATAAGGTGTACAACTTAGTTGTTGACATGTTTATAACTCAATAGCAAAAACAACCTGATTTCAAAAGGGCAAAGGACCAGAATAGAAATTTCTCTAAAAAAGACATACACATGGCCAACAGGTACGTGAAAGAAACGTTCAACTTCACAAATAATCAGGAAAATGAAAATCAAAACATAGTAAGATATTATTGCACACATGTTAGGATGCACCAAAGACAAGAGATGACAAGTGTTGGGGGGGACGTGGAGGAAAAAGAAGCCTGTGTATTGTGGCAGGGAATGCGCATGGGTACAGCCATTATGAAAAGAAAAACATTATGGAGGTTCCTGAAAAAATTAGAACCAGAACTACCTTATAATCCAACAATCCCACTTCTGAGAGTATGTCCAAAGGAAGGTAAGTTAAGTTTTAAATACAAGAATGAAATCCCAAGTCCGATATACTCTTTGGTCTGTGTCTGTCGTAACATGCTTGCAGAAATACGTGTCACAAAAATGATAATAAAGTCATGACTTTCAGCAGTGGGGAGTACAATCATGAAAAGTCAGTGAGATGACACATTTAAAGTGGCTCAGGAAAATCAAACTTCCTATTTAACTACATTTAACCAAAATCTCGGCTAGCATTCAAATACTGAACACCAGTTTTAGTGAGATATAAAGCTGTAACAATTACTTCAATATAGTGTTAGCAAAACAGCATACTAAAATCTGCATTATATTTGTGTTTAACCCAAGTACTTCCTAAATGAAAAACAGAAAACTGTGTTTGATGTTAATTTTCAATTCTTACAGGCTGAAAATTAAAACAACATTTTTCGTTTTAGTCAATAGCTCATCATCCAAATATTGATGGAATCAGAAAACACTGGATATGACTCATTAACAGTATTTTGAAAACAACCTGGTCATAAATCAAATATTTTCTTATTTAACAACTGCTTTGACTTTTAATATTTAAGCTATGAAAACCTCTGTTCATTCAGTGCTCTGTTCACTTGGCATGAATATATTAAGTCCACCTCTGTGTTTTTTTATCATTAGACTGTGACAGTGAAATGTCTACTATCATTTTCATGATGCTAAATCCAAGCCTTAATTTATGAAATAACTTAAGAAACAAAGCGTTTATTCTAGGAAATGTGATGCTTTTGTTCATTGAAGCTGGAATCTCAAAGAAATCAACACATGGTGATTTTAATCCCACTGTGCCCCATCCAGAATATTCCGAGACTGTCATTGCCTGTCATGGCCAACATACACAACATACACAGGGTTATCTGAGGCCCTCAGGGGAATCGCAGAATTCAGAACGGGGCTAGGCTGTGCTGGGAGTGAGGTTACAGGAGCACAGAACATTCCTCCACCTTGACAAGACCACCTTTTCCCCCAAGTTGACCTCCTGATTTAGCTACCAATTTTGGGTACCCTGACATATCTAAAACCTAACATTTATTATTGTTTTTAATTTTTAATGTTTTATTTATTTTTGAGAGAGACAGTGTGAGCAGGAGAGGGGCAGAGAAAGGGGGAGACACAGAATCTGAAGCAGGCTCCAGGCTCCAAGCTGTCAGCACAGAGCCCGACGTGGGGCTTGAACCCACAAACTGTGAGATCATGACCTGAGCTGAAGCTGGACACTCAACCGACTGAGCCACCCAGGCGTTCCTAAAATCTAACATTTAGAATAACTGGCCTAGCAAGTTTGTGCAAAACCCAGACAATCTTCAAATCATGCTGAAATGCACTGGTTGAGGCATGGCAGGTGCCCACGGCTCCCATGACCCAACGCTTTTCCCGGTTGGCTGTGGGTCACGTATTATAGCCAGGTCATCTTTCCTGGAGGCCATGCTTACTATACTCACGATAGGCCCTTGGTGAGTCCTGGAGTTTCCTGGTTTCTTGGTAAATGTTTTAAGATTGTAGTGGCTTTGATGGTTTCTTTCAAGTTCAATTCCTACACTGAATTGAATTTCTCTTTGGCATTTGTACCCCAATTTTCTGTGAGCACCCCACAAACTTCAGAAAACTATTTTCCAAGCTCCTTACAATATCTAACAACAGCAGGCAGCTGGCTGGTCAAGTGGCTGGCTGAAACTTAACTCTGTGGTGATCCCCACTCAGAACCTCAGAATGTGACCTTATCTGGAAATAAGGTCTTTCAAAAATGTAATGAGTTAAGGTGAGGTTATACTGAATCAGAGTGAGCCCTAAACCTACTGACCAGTGTCCTTAAAAGAAGAGGTGAGGACACACAGAGACACGTGGAGGAAAGAAGTCCATGCGAAGAAGGAGCAGAGATGGAGTAATGCAGCTACAAGCTGAGGAATCTCAAAAGCTGCCCGGAGCCACTCAAAGTGAGAAAGGGCAAGGAGTTTTCCTCTAGAACCTTCGGAAAGATCACGGCCCTGCTGACACACTGATTTCGGACTTATGGCCTCACAGAACTGTGAGACAATAGATTTCTGCTGTTTTCAGCCACCAAATTTGTGTCATTAGTTATGGAAGAAGTAGGAAACTAATACAAAGTCCAAACTACTTACTTGTGAGCTCTTTGGAGTTTATTTCTTTGAAGGCCACTATGGCCATGTAATCCAAAGGAGGGAAGTCAGGCAGTAAAAAACACTTTGAGAACAGTGCTCAGGAAATGAATCAATGCACTTTTAGACAAGCTTCCTTGTCCCTTCCTTGTCTCCAGTATTGGGGGCATCAGACAACATTTCTCCCCGTGACTTCTCCTCCAAACCCTGATGTAACCTGGCCAATCAGATATTCACCCTCACACCTGCGACCTTTGACTTCTGAGGGCAAAGAGAGAACCGGGGGCGATGTGCACAAAGCCAGCAGTGGTGGCACCCACTTTGTGGGCCCGACTGCTCCAACGTGTGACCTGAGCTGAGGTCCTGCTGCCTGAGTGCAGAGCTCCCTGGAGTGACCATCCAGGGCTGTGTGCGCTCCGTATGCCCAAGAGACCTCCCTCCACGCCCTTAAAAAAAAAAAGACAGCCAGAATTTGTTTCTTTTGCCACATAGCAGGCAGCTGTGTCCAGCACAACGTATCTAAACTACTTTAAAGGTTAAGTAGTTGACTTCAATTGGTGTGAGATCATGACGGCAGTTTTTTGAATCTCCCAAATTTCCTAAGAAAATAAAGTAACTGAGATCGCATAGAAAAAAATATTCACAGACATAATCTTGAATAGAGCTAAGTGACAAAGTACTCTGGCAGCCGCGTCGGCCTTGCTGGATGACACAGTCACAGCAAGGAAATGGCAGACATCTGCACAGCTCCTGCCAGGAGGTGAAACTGGCATCTCCTTCTACTAATTGGCTCATATTGGAAATGGGACCGCTGTTATTGATTAGGTCTCACAATGTTCCAAATCAGACTGATATGTCCCACACAGATACCTCATGAGAAGCAGCCTACTCCCACCTCCACAAAGAAGAATTTAGACAATGCAGATGTTTGTTGAAAGGTTCTTCTAATGAGCCTTGCAGACCCAAGACATAGATAATAAAGGGGGTTAAAAAACACAAGAGTTACTATTAACTTTGGCCCGGAGAAAAAGAGCCTAACTTAGAGATAAGAAACAAACAAGAGCAAGACATAAGTTACTGAACATACCTTTGCTAATTGGTGCCACAAATACCTTCCCTTACACTGATACCCGTTATGAGGATGGGTAAGAGTAGTTACAACTTAAACTCAATACAAAGGCCGGCACATGTAGGGCCCAGATGGTGCTTACACCTTCACCATCAAATAACAAGGTTGACACAAGCAACTTCCTAACCAGCACAAATACCTTCTTCCTTCTGTGAGCCAGACAGAATGACTCCTAGCCTCGCCCGTGCCTGAATCTTAGTGTTATTGATATAAACAAATGTGTTTGCTATCCTGCTATCTTCTTAGTTGTAAGACTTACTACTGGTTTAAACAGATGTGTGTGTTATCTGCTTTTCACTGAGAATATCCTGTTATCCTATTATTTGTAAAAATTAACTACTTCACTGAAATTAGAGTAGTTCTGCAAAAATGCCTCTGTAAAACCTGTTTCTGTACACTTTTCAAAGCATCTCATCCCTGAGAATTCTTTGTAGTAAAAATTCTACTTTTTTGATCCCTTGTTAACATTTGACCTATAAATAGACAAAAACCGACAGAGCAGAGATGCCTGCCTGGTGATCAGAGAGAAGCAGAGGCTCTCTCACCCCCTTTCGCCGACACCGTCCATCCTTTCAGGGAGCTCTGGACCTGCTGGAGCTGGACTCCGACAAATGTATTCCAAAATAAAAACCGAACTATTGACAGTTACCAACACCTTCTCAAGACCACAGCGTGGGGAGGTTGTCGAAGGAAGTCACGCAAGAAAGTTATGGATGATCCAAGAATTCCACACTGATACTACTAACAAATACTAGGGAAACACTCAGGGGAGGCCTCAGTAAGTGAATTTGGGAATAAATAGCAAAATTCCTAAAAATGTAACAGAGCAGTCTACAAACTGCAGGTGAACATAAAACAAAAGAATGAAACAAAAATAAGTAACAAACACCAAGTGCCCCCCATGGGGCTGCAGAAAGATCAGAGGCAAGAGCATATCCTAACTCCAAGATGTACTTAATGAAAACTCCTCACAGGGAGACCAGAGACCCAAGCTAAGGAAAAACTGGAGTAGAATCCAAAGTGGGTAGGGCAGGGGTGGGAGGGACAGAGGATGAGAAGGATTAGACAAGAGGGCCAGCAGTCCAGAGGAGGCCGAGCTCAGACCTGGGATGGTCACCACACAGAGAAGCTATGCATTTTATACTGCATGGTGACAACGGGGGAGGGAAACCTCCACCAGATAATGTATGGAAGCTACTCTACCCATTTCACATGGGCAACAGCTACAAAGGTAACAGAACAAAAGGATTATGACCAAGTCCTTATGAATATATTATAATCATATATTCTGGTAATATAATATACATAATCAAGTCCTTATAAGTATGTAAAATGATGTGTATTTTACATATAATATGAAAAATGATATATAAAAATATGAGCAACAAAAAATAAACATATAAAACAGATAAAAATGGCAGTAGAATATAACAAAGTGACCAAAAGAAATTGAGGGCTTTAAGATATGAAACCAATGAACATAAGGCAAGGGAAGCAAAAATAATATAAAAACAGGGAGGGGGACAAAAACATAAGAGACTCCTAAATATGGAGAACAAACAGAGGGTTACTGGAGGGGTTGTGGGAGGGGGAATGGGCTAAATGGGTGAGGGGCAGTAAGGAATCTACTCTTAAAATCATTATTGTATTGTATGCTAGCTAACTTGGATGATTTAAAAAAATAAATTAAATTGAATAAATACATACATAAATAAAAATAAATTCTACAAAAGCACCACAAAACTGAAAACAGGGAAGTACAGAAATAATGTCTAAATAATAGAAGAGTATGAAAAAAAGACAGACAAGTGTTCAGGAAATAATTAGAACTAGAAAGAAATGAAAAAAAATTTTAGAAAGAGAAGTAAACTTTAAGGCACACTATAGTGAATAGACCACATGGAGAATACAGTAAGGGAAACAGAATTCAAAAAAGATAAAAATAAAGAAAAAAATAAACAAAACACATGTAAAGAAAATAATGGAAATAAAAGAGTAAAACATGATCGTGGTGTGACTGGAATACAAAAGAAATCCTGAAGAACAACAAGACAGGATGGAATAAAATACATACCATGCGACACACCTCTCCCATAACAATCAACAAAGGTGTATTGTTATAGAGCTACTGACTTTATTAATAAAGACTCTCAGTACTTAAAAGTATTTAAAAGAAAAGTCATACAGTAGGAAAAAATGTTCTCCTAGTCACATTTATGCCAGAGACAATCAAGTAACATATTTAAGAATCTCAAGAAATGTAAATGTAAAATACCTTTGAAAATCTAGAAATAGACCAAAAAAGTAAGCCAAATAAGCAAAACAAAAACAAAAACAAAAACCCCAGAAATTAATAAAGGTAAAAGTAAAAATTAACAAGCTAGAATGAATAAGTTAGATTGAAGTAAACCAACTTGCTACTCTAAAACAAATGAAACAAAACAGAATGAACAATGCTAGCCAACATAACCAAAATAAACTCTAATCTTATAATAAAAGATTGAAAATTCAGAGGAAGTACTAATCAAAGAGAGGAAATTAAAATTATTGTAAACAAACTTAAGTTAACAAATTAAACTAAATAGTGGATAATTTCCTAAGAGAGTAGACTTCACCAAACAGACCCCTATAGACCATGCAAATCTAAACAGAGCAATTTCCATAGAAGAAACAGAAATAGAAAGGAGCTCCACCAAAAAAAAACACTAGGACCAGATGGTTTCATAGGAGATTTGTCCCAAACGTGTAAAGTTAAAACAATTTCAAGATGGAGCATAGGCGTGCACGTGGTGTGCACCCCCCGACCCACACACATGCACAGAAAATCTAATATCAAAACTTGACAAAGATTAGACAAAATTAAAACAAGAAAAATAATAACAAATATAATTAGATAGCACATTAAACTGGAATAAAACTGCCATGACCCCACTCAGGTTTTTCCAGAAACGTAAACTTGGCTTCATACTATGAAATCTATCCTATTACAAGAGCTAAAGAGAAAAATATTCATTCAACAAGTTTTAAAAGCTATTCATGATACAACAGTCAAAAATTGTAATTAACGTTTATTTAACCTGATAAAATATACACACTTCAAACTCCAATCTTTCTAATTATTTAACGAGGAAACATTAGAGATGTTCTAAATAAGCCACGGGTTAAGCAACGACGTTCGCCGCCTCTAATATTTTTAAAATTGGGCTGACTCGATTAAGTAAGTGAAAGCAATTAGAGGCATATGAACTGGAACTAAAAAGACAAATCTGTCTTTATTTTTATATGGTATGATGATGTGGAAATACCAGAAGAATTAATGGATTAACATACAAAAATCAACAACCTTCATTTAAAAGAACAACAGCAAACTGTAATACTTAATAGAAGATAAGACCCCATACTGATAGCAAAAAGATGAAATAACATACCAAAGCATAAATATAACCAAAAAAATGTGCAAAATGTATGTACAGAGAAGTATAAAACACTCCTGCAAGACACAGGGGCAGGCTTGGTAAATGGAAAGACAGCATATGATTTAGGATGGAAGGACGTCTGTGCAGCCTGAAAAACCACGGAGCAAAGATAATGACAACTGGGGACTAGTAAAGACAATTCACATCACAAAGGGCTAATATTCTTAACGTAAAGAGTGCCCAAAATCCGAATGAAGAATAATCACAACTTGAGAATTGCATTCAATGAGGCTCAACCTCACTCTCCAAAGGGAAATGCGAATCAAAACTACACTGAGTTACCATTTCTCACCCATCAGGTTAGCAAATACCTGTAAGTTTTACAAAATACTTTGTGATGACCATCTGGGGAAAGAGGTACCTGTGCGCATCGCTGCGTACAAAGCCAAAGTGGTTCTGGGAATGTGGAATGTAGAGAAACTAATGTTATGCCCAGATCACAATATCGTCCCCAAAAACCAGAGACCACCAGGGAGACCGAGTCACGCATGTGAAAGCAAAGGGCTTTATTAAGGGCTCGGGCTCACAGACTTTACCAGGGCAGTAGATCTGTGCTGAGATCCCCGAACAACAGCTGAGCAGGGTTTTTATGGGGTTTAGGAAGGGGGAGTTATAGGAAATTGTGACACAGGTACAGTGATCCAATCATTATCACATAACATCATTGGCAGCAACTTTAACAATTGTCCAGAGTGTTTGTTACTTTTGGCGGGACCCAATCACAACATTTAGAGTATTAACCTATTACAGAGTGGACCCAGGACCCTCAGGTAGGGTGTAACTAGCCTTAAGCAATAAGTGATTATCTATAGCTTCTATCTCTAGGCCTGCCCTTAGGAATGTTAAGCATTTTAGTTGGCTGCTTCAGATTAGGTGTTACTAGGGTGGTCCCTGGTTAAGCAACCTGTGCCTTTTTATTGTCTAATGATTCTGAGAAACCGACACTGACACTTAGGCCTACAAGGTCAGAGGGTCATGGAGTCAGTTTGGTTCAGACCTGTGTCCTTTCACTAATAATGGAATCACCAGGAAGCAATTCACCATTTACCTAGAATGTAGAACTTTCTACAGAAGACTCCGTTTTCCAATTAATTGATGATATGAAAAACAAATTTCTTTTGCAAGGTTTGTGGAGTTGAGAACTAATGGGCTTAAAGAGAATTAAATGAGATTTAAAAATATCACAAATACCCTTTGTGGAGTCTGTGTGAGTCCTGATTCAAAGAAGCTGCCTTCTTATAAAAGAAATACTTGAGACAATTGGGAAAATATGAATATGAATTGGTACCGGCCTACATTAAGAAACTGTTCTTAATTTTGCTAGAGGCAATAACAGCACAATGGTAATGATTTAAAAAGTTTATCAGCAATGCATGTGGAGTTATATCTGAAATGACCTGATTTCTCAGATTTGCTTGAAAATGAATAGAGCTGGGCAAATATTGGTAACTGTTGATATTGAGTCATAGGGACAGGGATTCGTTACCACTCCAATCTGCACTTCTGTGTCAACTTAAAATTTTCCATAATAAAAAGGTTTTCAAAAAGTTAAACATGAAAAGAGTAAGGCGTTGACTGTGATCCCTCTCTTTTGAGGAGAACACACAATGAATTGTGCATAAAGACAAGCAGGGACCCACAACTTCATGTTATGCATCACCTCGTTAGATTCTTAACGTCCTTGTACAAAAGAAGGCCCTTTTCCACCAAAATTATGGAACTGGAGATGCTGATGCAGCCAGGAAAGGAAAGAGCTGGGGCCTGAGTCAAATCTGTTGTCCACAGACCTCTACCGTCCATTCTGCAATGTTGTCACACCACTGTCTCTCTAGATAGCACAATTTCAAATACTTTAGAGATGGCATCATCTACATGTTTTTATCCTCTCTGTGAAGGATAGTCATATAGAAAGGATGTCCTCGACAAAACTTTCCTTCCTTTGTTTTTTCTTTCTTTTCCTTTTGTTTTATTGATTTTTGTCTCCCAGTGGTGCCGACTGCACACCACACTTCCTTTTATTACACACTTGCTTTCCATCTCATGTCCTTTCTCTTCATCGCTTCATATCCTTAGGACACCTCGGGCTAATGACATTCCGAATACCATCACACTGTGGTGTGTATTCTGCATCCCGTAAACCCACAGGAAGGACACTGCGCCACGCCACGGGTTCGCCTGTAAGTGGCAGATCAACCCTACTCTGGCCACGAAGTCAGCAGTCGGGACCACCCAGCTCCTTCCTGGATAACCCAAGGCTTTGCGTCTTACACACTTTATTTCACTTTTTAAATATCCTTAGGCATGATTTTTTCACCAACCCCTGGAGTTATGCCCTATTTTCAAAAACTTCAGTATGGATAAAGGGATGTTTTTGTTTTACTGAAACGAATAGGAAAATATTATTAAGCTACTTCAGAGTCTCCGTGCATTTGGTTATAAAAGACTCACCTTGACGATACCACGGATGTGCATTTTTGCTATCATCTCTGCCGTGTAGAGAAACATCAACAGAGTATCCAGAGTGAAAGTCACATACTGCAGAGGTGGGTAGTGTTCGAATGTCATGGGCGTGTTCATACAGACGGAGATAACGCTGATGATGGCACAGATGCGTAGCAAGGAGTGAACCCACTGCAAAAATGGTCCAAAGTTACCATGTGACACCAAAAAACGGTATCTTAAACTTGTGCTCTAAACCGCACTATTCGGAAACCGTAATACTGAGACTGAAATATTTCACCAGCATGGGGGAGACAAAGAAGGAAACCAATGTCGGTTAAGTACACAGAATGTGCTAAATATTTTCACATATTTTTACACCATTTAATACTGAAAGCAGCCGAGTGTCCACATGAACACACTAAGATCGAAAGCTTAAGAGAGTCTTCCGGGTTCATGGTGGCTCATAAGAGCCAAGACCTCGTTGCCAACCTGGGCAGGCTGCTTCAATGCTTCTGATCTTTCCAAGGCATCGGGCCACAACATAAGGAGATTCTGAATTGATTACAAGTCAGGTTAGTATCTTACTCATATAGAAACTTGATGTGCTATTACTTTTATACTTCTAATATACTATGAGCACCTAGAGTTGGGGACCATACTGTACCTACTGTACCCTCTCTGGAATCTAGCACATTGGCCCATCCTAGTAGATTGCCAGTGCTTTTAAAAAATGACTCGATATATAGCACCTCCCGTGTGTACGGTTTTCTATTTGTATCTTATGTGTAACATTCTCATATAAAAAATACATTTCAAAATCTGATGTCTTCCTACATTTTCAAAAGATAACAGACTTTCCTCTGTACTTTAGAGAACTTTTTGTAGAAACTTAGCTCTGGTAGCTTTTCCAGAATTCCAAAAAACTCTCTTTGCAATTCCATGAGTGCACGTGCTATTTGAAGATTTTTCTTAACTTCAACATAAAGATGTAGAAATAAAAGATAAACATGTATGATGCATGTGTGTGTGCATGTATATGTGTATACATGTAGGAAAGTCAATGATTCATATAAAATTTTATTATGAAACTAACATGTAAGCTAAAAAATACTAACCCCCACACAGTTAATATTACCAGTTAATTAATTAGTACACGATTCTTAAACATAATTTGAGCGTGTCATTTATTGACTATGCCAGATATATATACAATCATGTTAATCCTTTAATATTATAACACCTCCCCCCGAAAAAGATGTTTCAGTTTCACGGTAGATGTCTTCTCAGCTATGCAAGCTAGCAAGTACCCACGATGAAAAATTGAAAAGACTGTCAGAACTTTGAGGAAACTCAGACACCTGTAGGCTGGTGAGTGGGTTCTACTATTAACTTGACAGTTATAATATTTTCATGAAGATACAATGCCATTAATTCTATACCATGGAAGTCACTGGTGAGTCACTTCATTTTAAGGGTTGATGTACTTTTCACGCAACTTGAAAGCCCTTCAATAAACATCAGTGTGTGAATTTAGTCCCATCTGGATCTCCAAAATGAAGCATCTGATATCACAAAATATCTTCAAAAGATAGGTTCTTCCACAACAACTGTATTTTGAATGTAAAGAATCCTAATTAAGTATCGATCATTTTAGTCAGTGCCTCCAAAGCTACATCTGTAATACGACTTTCCTCAGAGGTTCTCGGACAGCCCTATATGTGGTGGGCACGAAGTACAAGTTAGTAAATGCTCTGTTCTCTGTTGCGTTCAATTCTCTAAACATGAATGGAAGACCTACTACGTGTAAGAAATTATGTGAGGCTCTGGTGGATACAAAAATGTACATGTTTCTGACTCATCACCATTTGGCAGGCTGATATGCATATTATACATTTATATTCATTTACAATATACAACTCTACTTACATAGATACATAGAATAGGACAAGAGGAAAGAGAAGAGGTTCATTCTGTCTGTGGTGGAAAGGGTCAAATGAGGAACATTCGGAGGCTGATGAGGGTGGGCTGATCCCTGAGCCAGCCTTGAATGAAGCAGGAAGATCTGACTCATCAGAGGCTGGGAAGACCCCTGGGCAGGGAGACCACGGGAAGTGGCCGGACATGTCGGAGGAGCAGGAAGACAGCGCTAAGGCTCCAGTGGACAGTGTGCACATCCAGGAGAGAACAGGTGCTGGGCGGTGAGAGCCAGAATATAAAGAGTCTTCAGTGTAACACTAAAGGGCTTAAAAAAGTTATTTTTTTTTTTTGAGAGAGACAGACAGAGCATGAGCGGGGGAGGGTCAGAGAGAGAGGGAGACACAGAATCCGAAGCAGGCTCCAGGCTCTGAGCCGTCAGCACAGAGTCCAACGCGGGGCTTGAACCCACAAATGGTGTGATCATGACCTGAGCTGAAGTCGGCTGCTCAACTGACTGAGCTACCCAGGCGCCCCCACTAACAGGTTTTCATTTGCAATGCAAGTAATAGGGATATTTCAACAACCATAAGGCAAAAGGGCAATGGGAACAGAATGGACATGTAGGAAGATATCTGAGCGAGTCAGACATGTATCTGGAGGGCAGCTTGGATGAAGAAGACCCGAAAGGGCAGGGAGACGGGGTCAGGGAAAACGCAACCAACTCAAGGCTAGCAGTTCATTCCCTTGCTTCCGCCTCTGCTGTGAGTTCCCTCATACAGTGGAGCCCACTCTGTGCCGCGTGGTAGAGCTGAGCTTCCCGGACCCTGGGACGGGCCAGCGCACCTTCTGGCTGCTATGCTAGCTAGTCCAGTGACATACTAAATGCTTCCCTCAAGTTCTCGTCACCTTAATTAGGCAGAGAAGGCGACAAACCTCTTCAGAGACACTACACACTATCTCATTAACCTTTACTTCTACTCAAGCCTTGTGACTCAGAAGAGAACTTTTAATTCCCAACATTTGATTATTGCCTCGCAGATTTATGCACACTGAGAACTATGAGTAAAGGGAGTCTGAAAAAACAGATCACTCATCTGGGGCTCCGGCTCGGGCTTGGGCTGAGAAGTGGCATCATGTCGGTGCTGAGGACAGCATGCACGGGGGCGGGGGAGGGAGCAGGCCACCCAGCGGCTCTTCCTGTGTGAATAACTCACAGCGGCATCTCTTTATTCCATCTGAATTGTTCTCAACTCCCAGACTGCGAGACTCATCCATATTCTACTGCAGGTCAAACATTCATTTCAAAGCCAAAGGTACCTGATTTTTGAATTCTATGAACCAAACCTCCTTTTCGATCAGCATGTGCTTCTCCGTTCTTCAGAAAAGAAACTTACTGGCTTGTTAATCCAGAGTATGTCAGCGTTGTCCGACAGAGACTCATCGGGACCAAAGTCGGCGACTGGCTGGGCCTCCACCCTGGAGCTCTGCTTCCTTTTCAGCATGCTGGAGTTAGCTCTGGGGAGCAGGCGCAGAACTGCAGTCTGGAAGAAGAAAGGCAGTTATGGGAGGCACCTAAACCCTCGCGACCCCGCCCACTGCAAAAGCGGGGTCCCCCTGTGATCATATGTGTACCTAACTATCCACATGATCGGTTATATAGTGGATGCTAAACACATGCACAAAGAAAAAGAAGTTTCAAAAGGATGAGAAAAAATAACGATCCAAGCTTGAATTTTTTTCCCTCAACACTACAGATCATCCCGTGTGCTTCAGAAATCATTTGCAAGCGAGTTTAGAGAACACTAGTCTAGGTGATAGACTAGTGGGTAGAACTAGGGGTAGATTAGCTTTGCCCTCTAGTACACACGAGTTACTAGAAACTTCTTGGAGGCCTATGTTTGTATACGAAAGCTTTCTCCACTGCAAGGTGGTCTGTACCAGAGTACAGGTGGCCAGTCCTGATGAAGTATCTGGATCTTTCCCAGGGTTTCCCTTCAGGTTTATTTAATGTGACATTCACAAACATCTATTTCCAGTGATAGTTCCAAACTGAGTTCCCAATTGTCCTTGACCTAGAGGGTGTGAAGCAGAGAGAATTGGGCAGAGCGTACACTAATTTTTTTTCCTGCCTTTTACAAAGACTGTGACTGCATCAATCCTTCCAGTTATCTTGAAATAAATCCAAATCACACTGAAGAGGGAGAGGAGATACCCGCTTGCCTTTTCGGTCGCCATGGTTCCAAGTCATCCCCGTCTTGCTATATGTGTCACCTCCGTCTAGCCACTGCTATCACCGTCTGTGTTGAAGGAGGGCCTATTCTATGCAGGCCCTCAGGACACAAACAGCAAGCAAGTGCATTATAACTTGAGAAGAGACACAAAGGCGGGTAGTGCCTGTTTATCCGTTTATCCTGAGTCCACGGACTGACTTCTCATTTGATTAACACCTGGACTGAGTCTTTTTTATTTATTTATTTATTTTTGAGAGAGAGAGAGAGAGCGATCTGGGGAGGGGGAGAGAGAGAGGGAGACTGAGGATCCAAAGTGGGCCCCACACTGACAGCAGAGAGCCCTCTGCGGGGCTCAAACTCAACAACTGAGATCATGACCTGAGCCCAAGTTATATGTTTAACCAACCGAGCTACCCAGGCGTCCCGACACCTGGACTGAGTCTTAAAGGAAGGCGCAAAGCTAACGTTTTGTAGATATATACTATGTTGTGCACACTTAGCAATGATTTTTTACTTCATCTTTACAACTGACAATAGAGAGGAAGCATCTTGTCTTTTCAAGCAAGCCCGAGAAACGCCAGCCTCAGGGTGGTCAATAACTTGGCTGAGGCCGATCCAAGCAAACTTGAAAGGTAAAAGATGCTCATCTGACCACAGAGCCTAAGTGCTAGTAGTTGCCCGAACTGATGCTGAGGACTGATCAGAATTTCATTTTTTTAAATAGTTTATTGTCAAATTGGTTTCCATAATACCCCCAGTGCTTCTCCCCACAAGTGCCCCCACCATGACCATCACCCCCCTCCCTCCGGCCCCCTCCCCCTTCGGTCCATGGTTCGTTTTCAATATTCAATAGTCTCTCATAATTTGTGTCCCTCACTCTCCCCAGCTCTCTTTCCCCCTTCCTCTCCCCATGGTCCCCTGCCAGGTCTCTCCTGTTAGACCTATGAGTGCAAACATCTGGTATTTGTCCTTCTCTGCCTGACTTATTTCGCTTAGCATGACTCCCTCGAGGTCCATCCACTTTGCTACAAATGGCCAGATTTCATTCTTCCTCATTGCCATATAGTACTCCATTGTATATATTGGACCAATGGAATAGAATAGAGAACCCAGAACTGGATCCGCAAGTATATGGCCAATTAATCTTTGACAAAGCAGGAAAGAATGTCCAATGGAAAAAAGCCTCTTCAACAGGTGGTGTTGGGAGAGCTGGACAGCAACATGCAGAAGAATGAAATTAGACCACTTTCTTACATCGTTCACAAAAATAAACTCAAAATGGATAAAGGACCTGAATGTGAGATAGGAAACCATAAAAACCCTTGAGGAAAAAGCAGGAAATAGCCTCCTAGACCTCAGCAGCAATTTCTTTCTCAACACATCCCCAGAGGCAAGGGAATCAAGAACAAAAATGAACTACTGGGACCTCATCAAGATAAAAAGCTTCTGCAAGGCAAAGGAAACAATCAAAAAAACTAACAGGCAACCGACAGAATGGGAAACGATAGTGGCAAATGGCATATCAGATAAAGGGCTAGTATCCAAAAATATACAAGGAGCTCACTAAACTCCATACACAAAAAACGAATAATCCAGTGAAGAAATGGGCAGAACACCTGAACAGACACTTCTCCAAAGAGGACATCCAGATGGCCTACAGGCACAAGAAACGATGCTCAGTGTCACTCATCATCAGGGAAATACAGATCAAAACCACACTGAGATACCACCTCACACCGGCCAGAGTCGCTAAAATGAACAAATCAAGAGACTATAGATGCTGGCGAGGGTGTGGAGAAACAGGCACCCTCCTACACTGTTGGTGGGAATGTAAACTGGTGCAGCCACTCTGGAAAAGTGTGGAGTTTCCTCAAAAAACTATCAGTAGAACTCCCCTATGACCCAGCAATAGCACTGCTAGGGATCTACCCAAGGGATACAGAAGTGCTGATGCATAGGACTGATCAGAATTTCGAAGGGCAGCTAAGGGCGGGAAAATGTCCAGGCAGCGAACAGCCATGGAAATGCTGAGTCAGGAAAACACAGTAGTTTTAACACCAGGAAGGCGCACTCGCTCTCCTATCTGCTAGATGAGGAACTCTAACCAAAGGAACAATGAGGGCCACTCAATTCTCACGGGAGCACGAGAAGAACAAGAGATGTGTCTGCAGTATCTGTCAATACCATTGCGAGTTTCACTTTGAGAGAGAGCAGACCACAGCAGCTCGGGACAAATCAGCTTTGACTTTGATTCTGTGTCTGGGTACCTCCTCCTATGTCCGCATGCTTCCCACATGCACCAGGTGGGTGTGTCCGCCCAGCCCTTCGGTTCCCAGGAGAAATCAAGCTAATTGGCTTTCAGATGTGCTAGGTATTTGCAGGTTGTCTAGCCCTGAATATTGGATTTCAATATGGGCTTTGCAGTAGGCTGCACTAATTAATTTTATTTTACATAACTGGAGTTAGGGACTCTTGACATCGATATGTAAATATATGCAGAATATTCAAATTATCCTTGCTCTCTGATTTACTATGGAGGTAAACATCTGGGTGGCCTCAATTTGGGATGCTTCTTGAATGACAGGCTCCTAGGTACCCGAAAACAGGATGCCGAATCCTTTAGAAATCCTTTAAGATTATACAACACAAAAGAAATAAAGAATGGTTTTACAAAGTTGTGCGAAGATGACACAAGAAAATCTTACAGACCTAGCCACTAATCATAATACCTTTTTCACTGAGCCAGTGAGATTTATGAATGCCCATGTATTGCTCTTATGATCCGGCTATAAGTTACAGTCTGAAAAATTTTTGATGTATAAATGTGATACCTTCACATATGAATTCCATGCACCTTTTATTATAAATATCCCATCTGAAGCAAACCTGATTTTTGATTATGGATTTGCTTATCTAAAGAAATAGACATACATGGGGTGCCTGGGTAGCTCAGTCAGTTCAGTGTCCCATTTCAGCTCAGGTCATGATCTCATGGTTTGTGGGTTCGAGCCCCGAGTTGGGCTCTGTGCTGACAGCTAGGTCAGAACCTGGAGCCTACTTCAGATTCTGTGTCTCCCCTTCTCTCTGACTCTCCCCTGGTCGCACTGTCTCTCTCTGTCTCTCAAAAATAAATAAAAAAACATTTTTAAAAACTTAAAGAAATAGACACCCAGAATTATTTATTTTTTAATCTCTATGCTGGTTATATTTGACCCACCAAAACCGTGTACCTATAAGGAATGGTATTAGTTGTCATACACTTTGTCTCCAACTTTACCTACTGCAAAGATGCCACCAAATTGAACGGTGCCCAAGAAAACCATCTGTTCAAACTCCCACGGAACCTAGTTAATCCTCAGACACGTTTAAATCTCAACAACTAGCTCCTGAATCACTGAGGTTTTGACTAATTTAATAATATTAAGTATTACATAAAGCATGCAAGCAGTGAAATAAGTTCACGATACAAACATATGAAAGGTTCAAAATTAATTTGAGGCAATTGATTACAAAATTTTTCCTTTCCACGCAGCAACACGATTTTGCACGTTCATTCGTGCTGAATCAATATAACAGAGCACAGCAAACCTGTTAGTCCCCTGATAAAGACCAGCAGGGATATTTAAGTATCCTAGGTAAGCTGATTATTTTGATAGGAAATTGCTTCTGTGTATCTTAGCCTTATCACTATTATGTATTTATAACCCATTTTTTTTTATGTTTACAGAAGTGGCCTTCATAAGCGGTGCACTAAATTTAAAAAGCAAGGCTTGCAGTAGTTTCTCCACCCTTATTAAAAGTGTCTGGTTTTTAAATAGTCCCATAGCAGGAGAGAGCTGCACAGTTACAATAGACTCACTGATCGATTTTTCACTTGGAAACGACTAATGGCGATTCAGGGAGAAAAACTATCTTGGTTCATCGCTCTCGTTTAAATGGTTAAAATCTAGTTCTGTGTTCTGTGATAGCAACATTTTACTTTTATTGGCATACGCTTAGGACATCCCAGCTCTTGACCAAACCTCAATTAATATCTCCAATTTTCTTAACTGCAAAGTGCTTGCAACACTGTGGTTCGTTTCTTCTCCTTGTAACTCTCTTGAGTTTGCATTAAACTCTTTTGTATCTTCTGTATTCTAAATGACAGTTTACAGCATGTCCTTTACCTGTTGTCCCCAGTGTCCGTCCTCTGTACTTAACCCCTTCAAGAGCATCTGTTCTTACAGTTTCCATCACCATCTGCTGGTGTCTGGCTCCTGAGTCGTGGATCTATGCTGCTGCTTCGCCCTCAGGTACGAGCCATACCAACCCCGGTGCCACTTAAAAATCAACAGGACGCGACCGTATCAGAGAGCATGGCGTGCTCATGCTTCACTCTTTCTTCTCAGTTCCCAGATCCTGCCACTCTGAGCTCTTCGGATCCTTGCACACAGGTCCTCACATGTGCAGAAGGACTACACAGATTCTCCATCCTGGTGCACACGGCCCCTTTCACATTTGCCCCATTACTAGAGTCCTTGCTTGGTCACGGGCATTTCAGCCTTTATATTATGTCCTGTCTTTTTTAACGGAAACCAACTTCCCAACACACTTACTCGTCTCTCCTGTAACCCAGAAAACCTCAGCCGATCCCCTAACTTCTCGTTCATTCGTTCATTCATTCATGCAGAAAAGACGGCACATCCACTGTGGTACCAGGCACTGTGGCGTGTGCAGGGAACAGCAAAAGCATTGGGAGCCCAAGGACCGCCTGCCCTACCCAACTGCGCTTGACTCCACGGAGTTTCACTTGCACTTCCGGTCACATCACACCCACACGCTCCACTTGAATTGGCCAAGCGGCTCATCAGCGCCACGCCCCTTCCTCCAACCTCCCATCTTTCTCAGTAATCTCAGCTCCTTTGTTAAACTGGGTCCTCTTTGTGACCTGCGGCCAATCCCACACCAATCCTTTGTATTCCCTAACTCACCTCATACAGGGTTTTTGAAAAGAAATCAAGAAAATGAAATGTTCAATAATACCCTTTGGACTTCTCGCCCCACGCTTTACTGTTACGTCTTTGGAAAATCAGCCTTCATTGCAAGCAGAGGTTTCTCATTCATTCACGCTTGCATAAATGCATTTATTTTTTAAAAAATTTTATCCAGGGGCGCCTGGGTGGCTCAGTTGGTTAAGTGTCCAACTTCAGCTCGGGTCATGATCTCGTGGTTATGGGTTCAAGCCCCACATCAGGCTCTGTGCTCTGTGCTGACAGCTCAGAGCCTAGACCTGCTTTAGATTGTGTCTCCTTCTGTCTCTGCCCCTCCCCTGCTTTCTCTCTCTGTCAAATAAGCATTAAAAAAATTTTTTTTCCCAACCACTGTGTTAGGTGATGTGAATTTAGCACTAACAAAACATCTTGGTCTCTTTCCTCTAGAATCCCAATGCCCTGTGCTCCTGACACAGGTGAAAACATGTTTAATTAAAGGCAGAGCAACTGATGAATTAAAGAAGAGCGTCTCACCACTGCATACTCATTCTTCAGCCTCCACCGAATGATAGTCCTGTGTTCCCACTACCTTATTGTGAGCTCCACACTGCCTCCCTGGGCAAGGGATATTTGCTTAGCAGTTGATTCCCCGACATGCACCTTGATCTGTGCTTAACAATGAGATTCAGAAGACAAGTCAGGACAGCTGACTACTGGTCCCTTCCTAGACCTCAAATACCTACATCTTAAAGGAAAAGAAACTCATTTTCTTTTTATTCTGTTTTCATTACAGTAACAATGCAGGTTTATTGCAGGATGATTAGCAAAAATATATACAAAGAAAATGAGACACGAAGTAAAACCCATCAGGAATCCCACTTTGAGAAACTCAGTTGTTTTTGCAAAGCAGTTGTTGAGTGCGTGCATTGTGCCTGCACCTGGGCAAAGTGCTGGAGACAGAGCAACGGTCAAGTGCGGTCCCTCTCCTCAGACACTTCTTCTAGCTGGGATGCTTACTCTCCAACGGCATATGGATTGTATCTCTACTGTTTTCTTTTCCATCTATATTTTTCCATGCATATATTTATTTTAAATGGCTGCTTAAACACTGCCTTGTAACCAGCTGTGTTTTTTCATTTGCAGTATCTTGTGAACATCTTTCTCTGTCAATAAATACGCACACACAGAAAATCCTAACTGTAATTAAACACCACCTTAAACATCTGCCTTTCCTTGTCTCTCTTGTCTCTCAACCTCATTTACTTCCTTCTATGTGCAAGGTCCTGCCAGGTAAACAGATAAAAGCACATCTTTCTAGATTAGGTATCAATGTAGGTGAGAAAGGTATCACCACATATTTTGGGAGACAACTCAATTTGCTGTTATCAATTTTTTTTGAGCAATACAATCTGAATTCTTATTTGAAGTACTTCTATTACTCCCTCTCTTTTGCTGTTATTTTGTTTAAATGGCCACAGAACCTCAAACAACCACTGATATTCATATCTGAACAAGTTTGCTGCCTTTTCCCACCTGCATATTTAAATCTTCTGTTGTACTTTAGCACATAATAATAAGTTTGAAGACAAAGTATTTATTCTTGATGCTGGGACTCCAAAATGTCATTGTTTCTGTAACGTCAGACTGTCCATTTTGGCTGGCCACATTTCCTTCCCAATAGAAGACATGTCCGTTCAGAACGAATGAATAGACTGGGCGCCTGGGTGGTGCAGTAGGTTAAGTGTCCTACTCTTGATCTCGGCTCAGGTCTCTGAGTTCGAGCCCTGCATGGGGCTCTGTGCTGATGGTACGGAGCTGCTTGGGATTCTGTCTCTCCTTCTCTCTGCCCCTCCCTGGCTTGTGCGAGTGCGTGCACTCACTCTGTCTCTTGAGTAATAAATAAACTTAAAAAAAAAAAGAAGAAATGAATATAGCATCATGGCTATATTTTGTGGCTTGCTTATAAATTAGGTGGGGAGACCCACTATTTTTGTCTTATTTTCTGTGATCCAAAATCTTTCTGCCTGCCTCATGCTTAACCTTCCCCGGTCCTCTCATCCTTCCTCTGATTTCCAGGATACAGCGGAGCCTCGGAGCCCTTGATAACTGCACCTGCTCTTCAGCTGAGGGTCCTCTTGCTCCATCCTGAATGCCTGAAACTCCTTCCCAGTTCTGCAAGCCCAGATCATCTCGGTTCCCTGCCACGGGCACCAAGGACTGGTGTCCTGGGCCATCTTGGCAATCCACAGCTGCCTCGGTGAGCTCACCTCCACGGCCTGGCACACAGCACTTCCCCACCTGCACGCCATCCGCCCAGCGGCTCCGGCTCAGGGGTGCTCACTAACTGCCTTGGACCTTAATAATCAAAACTGCTGAAGGAAAAGTATTATAGACAGAGTTTGATAGGAGCTGAATATATATTCCCCAGGCTAAACGCTTTATAAGAAGGGGAACAATCCTCAAACACACACACACACACACACACACACACACACACACACCCCTATAGAAATTCATCAGGAGCATGAAGAATGCTTTGGAAAATAAGGAAGTTCCCATGGTAAAATTGTAGCTCATCAGTTGACTCCCTCTCAAAATCTGTCAACTGCCATGTAAAAACAGACTCCTTCCAACAACAACGTTTGCTGAGGGCTTGCATATGCCAGGCTTTGTTCTAAGCGTGTCATGTATCACGTCATTCCATTCTTATAAGGACCTTTTCACAGATGAGGGAGTTTAGGCACAGAAATGAGTCAGGATATAAACCAAGACAATATGGTTTCCACAACTATTAAATTTAAAGTTAACTATGGGGGCACCTGGGTAGCTCAGTTAGTTAAGCATCGACTTCGGTTCAGGTCATGATCACCCCGTTTGTGGGTTCCAGCCCCGCATCGGGCTCTGTGCTGACAGCTCAGAGCCTGGAGCCTGCTTCAGATTCTGTGTCTCCCTCTCTCTGCCCCTCTCCTGCTCACACTCTGTCTCTTTCTCTCGATCAAAAATAAACATTAAGAAAAATAAAATTAACTATGCTATAATTTAGAGTTGATTTAAAAAAAACTACTTTTTCCAATATAGTCTAATCATACAACCTGATTATAAACTCTCTTGGCATTGATTATTTTTTGTGAAAATAGTGCAGACATTTCTCATTTCTTAAAATTGAATCTATTTTTATTATATGATTCATTTTATGGTTGTTCCTGCCACACGTTTTTGAAATGTGTCTTTTATTTTCTTTTTCTGGAAAGAAATCATCAAATGTCTCATAGACTCTATCTAAATGTCACTTTCCGGTTTCTGAAGTCATTATTCATTATCCAGTCTTCTTCCTCGAGGGTGAATTCTAGAAATGTTCTATTATTTTTATTATCTTTTCTCTAAATTTTGAAAAATGAGAAAAAAAACCATTTACTAACTCTCATCTGATAATCTTAACATCTTATAGTAAAGAGACAGCTGTCTTAATTTCCTGCGGATGACAGACTTCTTAATTTCCTAGAGTCTCTTTTAGTCTCATGAATTCTTGACTGAATATGCAGAGAATGTGAACTGAGAAAACAGACCCCACTGATGACACCCGGGCAGAAGCGGGTGTGCTTTCTGCACAGATACCAGGGCAGAAAGAAGGGGTTTGCTGAAGAAGTCCTTCTGCCAGAACTCAAAGTCCAGCGCTCAAAATACGCGGCTCAGAACATGGTCAAGGTTATGATTTTGTTTTATAGTGGTTGTTCTTCAGGCTAGGAAAATGCAAACTAAATGGAAGCTATCGATCAGAAGTTAGCAAGCAGTAGCTGTTTATTTTTTTTTAATTTTTTAAAAATGTTTTATTTATTTTTGATACAGAGAGAGACAGAGCATGAGAGGGGGAGGGGCAGAGAGAAGAGGAGACACAGAACCCGAAGCAGGCTCCAGGCTCTGAGCTGTCAGCACAGAGCCCAACATGGGGCTCGAACCCACGAACATGAGATCTGACCTGAGCCACCCAGGAGCCCCAAGTAGTAGCTGTTTAATCTAAAAAAATTCCAATAATAATCCACTGGGCCATGCCAGGAGGTGGGCCAGCTGCCTTCTCATTTTCTCAGAGAAAATGAAGACACATTGCGGGGTTTGCAGCCGGGACTTCTGCACCATCTGGAGTTTGCAATCCATCACATCCCAAGAAAGTTCTAATGAGAAAACCTATTATCACACTCTTGAAGCTGCTCTTTTTTTGCATTTTATCAGTTCCTATGACAGAGTGAGGGTCCATAAACGACTGTACCTAAAGCTCAAGCGTTATGTATTCTTTCTCCCACAAAACACACCTGAGAGATGAAAGCAGACATTTATGGAAAGTCGGCTCTGGGCCGGGCTCTATTCCAATGCCTCAACATGTCTCTGAGGTAGTTTTGAGTATCATCCCCATTCTATGGATTAAAGCGTCAGGCAAACTTGTCCAAATCCACAAGATTTGGAAACAATTGTAGATTTCAGGGAGTCTGAACTTCAAGAAAAGTTGTGTAATTCAAACGTTTTGTGACCAAAGTTGCAAATTCACTGTTAAAATTCATTTGTGATGTCTTTAAAACAAATAAAATATGAAAATATTTAATTACGCAGCTTACACAAATTGCACCTAACATTTGCTGAGAGTTTCGATGTGTGAAGCTACGAGTTTTGCACAGATGACCTCACCTCCTTGCCGTGCCCCAGTGAGGCAGGTGCCCCGTTACTCCTATCTTCCAGGTGAAACTGACATTGAGAGATTGCAAGTGGCCTGCCCAAGTCACTTTCTGATCACTGGCCTCATGATATTTGGCTGGCCATGTCTTTCAGTTTGACCTTTCCAAGGCTTGGTGACTAGAATCTTCTTTCCCAGATCTCAGGGATGGAGATTCTCCAGTTCTTGCTTCCCCCATATCTAAGGGGTGAAACCCACTTCGCACATGACTGCCCCCGAGCTGCGAGTCCTTCTTGGCCACTCTCAAGCAAGCCTGTCATCAGTCCCCTTTGCTCATGAATTTTTATGGGCCAGACGCATCTTTGCCTCTAACTGCTCACAGAAAAAGCAGGTGGCTGCGCTGTTTTCTCTCTCAGAGCAGCCTGGAACCTAATGACCGTTAAAGAAAGGGGGCGCCTGGGGGGCTCAGTCAGTGAAGCAGCTCAGGTCATGACTTCACAGTTGTGAGACTGAGCCCCAATCGCTGCTTTGGATTCTCTCTCTCCCTCTCCCTGACCTACCCTGTTCACGCTCTTTCTCAAAATGAATGGATGAATGAATGCATGGATATTTTAAAAAAAAAAGAAGAAGAAAAAAGTAGCCTGAGTCTAATGTCTGCCTCAGCGATCAGCCAAAGGCATCGCTTTAGCAGCAGAACTAAGACATTACTGAAATGTTGATTCCTGGGGTCACAGCAGCAAGATCTGACTCTCTCTCCAGATGCACTTTTCTTTTAGGTGCTTACTCATCTATGCCCTGGCCCTTGCCAAATCAGGATGCAGCTCTGCAAAAACAGTGTTCCATGCACAGTCCTTTCTCAGCTGACCGCAGGGGCCACCCAAGGCGGGCCACCAGGCAGAGGAAGGTAGACATTTCAAAAGGCCACTTCCAAGCCCAGCTCCTCCTTTCTCTGCTCCTTTGGTCAGCAATGCTGATCAAAAACAGAAACCGGTCCCCCATTCTTTAGACTGATTCTACTTCCGAAATCCTGAAGGAAAACCACATATTGCTTTTTTTTTTCTGGTTCTCTCTACGAATGCCTCAAAACTGTCCTTACTTCACTAAGAATTGTTTTGTTTCGTCTTTAATTGTGAAAATTGAATTTTCTCTCATTTGAAAAATCACTGGATTTGTAAAGGATTCCAGGATAAACTAGGAGGGCCTAACACTCATTTGTTGTTACGCCGGCTTCCCCCAGCGGGAGAGGGCACAGGCTCTATTTGGGTCACTTAATCACTGAGCCAATTACAAAGTAAGGCAATCGGCCTCTCTCCAGCCTCTACTCCGAAAATCACTCGATCCTCTGAACAAGCCCTTGCCCTTCATTCTGAGTTTGGAAAGGATATACATCTATAATTTTGTGACTTATTCAGGTACGGTGCAGGGGTAAGAACATTTTCTTTCTTTCTTTTTTTTTTTGAGAGAAAGAAAGAGAGAGAGAGAGAGAGAGAGATAGAGACAGAGACAGAGCACAAGCAAGGGAGGCGCACAGAGAGAGAGGGAGACACAGAATCTGAGGCTGGCTCCAGGCGCCACACTGTCAGCACGGAGCCTGAAGCGGGGCTCGAACTCTCGAACTCACGAGCTGTGAGATCATAACCTGGGCTGAAGTCAGACACCTAACCAACTGAGCCACCCAGGTGCCCCTGGAACATTGTAAGAAAAGAATGTCAGAGATAAACATCAGCAGAGGGGTACGGTGCGATTTTGTAAGAAGGTCACATTTCTTTATCTTAATAGCCTGAAAAGGTCCTCCCATCCCCCACACACTACGGAAAACTCTAGGGGTTTTCATCTCCCAAGAGTTCGGTGACAGGCATTTTATCTTGACAAACTGCTACTACCATTTAAACATTATGAAAAATCAGAAAAGAAGATTATCTAGTTTTATTGTGGTTGCTTAATCTTGTAATGAATCTGCAAAGGACAAAGAAGATGAATGGTTTAAAATAGCGGTTTGCAAAACTTAACCACCCTGTACTTAAACGGAATGGAAGTTCAAGAGGAGTTGCCTATTTTTGTTTGTGGTCATTTAATTTTGTAATAGGGATCCATAACATCGGGATAAAGAAGGTGAAAAGTTTCCAAATAGTAGTTTCTAATGACTGCTGAACCTTTGTGTCATCCAAGGAGATACTTTATTTTTTTTAAATGTTTCATTAATTTTAGAGAAAGAGAGAGAGACAGACAGACAGTGTGAGCAGAGAAGGAGCAGAGAGAGGAGGAGACATAGAATCCGAAGCAGGCTCCAGGCTCTGAGCTGTCAGCACAGAGCCTGATGCGGGGCTCAAACCCACAAACTGTGAGATTATGACTTGAGTCAAAGTCAGACACTAACCTGACTGAGCCATCCAGGGGCCCTCATCCAGGGAGATTCCTAAACATTCTCAACCCCAGGCATCCTTAAGTCAGACATACTAAGTCAGAACCTTCTGGAGCAGAGTATGGGAATTGGTATTTAAAAAAAAAAAAAACACACAGCGGTCCCAGTTAGTGATGGGTCACTGATGTAGATGCTCAGAAGAGCATTTTTTTTTTGAGAGACAGAGAGAGACAGTGTGAGCAGGAGAGGGCCAGAGAGACAGGGAGACACAGAATCTGAAGCAGGCTCCAGGCTCTGAGCTAGCCCTCAGCACAGAGCCTGACGCGGGGCTCAAACCCACGAACCGTGAGATCATGACCTGAGCTGAAGCCAGACACTTAACCAACTGAGCCATCCAGGCACCCCTCAGAAGAGCGCCTCCAGAGTTTATACTTCAGAGTCCAGACTGATTTGGGGTGGGGGGAGAGATAAGAGAGACTAGTTATAAGCAACTGAGACAAAACAGAAATCTGAGACAAAACAGAAATCTCATTATAATCGTATATATATGCAGTATATTCTATTCTTAAGTTTTCCTCAGACAACTTCAGAATTTACTAAAAAGAAGAACTAAATGGGATATACTTTACATAAAAGAATAAGATTTTGGCTTTCCTCTCATGAGAACATAACTAAGAAATCTTTTACTTGGCTTTCCTACCCCAAATTTTCAGTCTAGACTATGCCTTGAAAATGGCTATTCATTTTTTGAAATGAATAAAGCAAAAACTAATTGTGTAAGTTCAGCAAATTAGCTTTTAATATTGCTTTAATTTTTACTTAATAAGAAGCAGAACATTGTTTTGAGGTTCCTCAGATAGTAATATTTTTTCTGCATAAAGTATTGACATACCAAATTGAGGGAAATGAAAAGAATAATTCAAGAAAAGGGGTTTCCAAATCCAACAAGCTCTATTTCTAAAAATGTAAATCCCTTATTCACAATATTCGCCTTACTCTCGGTGTTTTAGCTCCTGGAAGGAATAGTTAAAGAGGTTTCCATACTTGAGAAATTCGCATTCCAGTTTTATATCATCCAGGATTTTTAAAATTTCAACTTTTATATGTAACTTTTATAATATATAGCTATTGGTGTCTTAAGCTTTCGCTGACTTGTGTCTTGTGTGATACATACATGTATCTTGTCTGATACAGGCTTCCATAATCTGTACTTTTTAGAAATATAGGTAATTTTTAAAATTCCTTCCTCTCCAGAAATGATCCATGAAGCTGACCTATGGATTTCATGACAACAAAGAAGAACAGAGAAAGGAAATAATGAAGGAAATAGCAAACGGTTTCACCAACAGATGCTGTTAACTGAAAGATGAAGAAGTCATTAGTTGTTTTGTCTGCACAGCAAATATGAACAAAACACCCACCATCACCCGAGCTTGAAATCCTGGATTCACTTCTGCTGTGCCCTCCCCGTCCTTCTGCGGGTTTGGTCACCGGGATCTGTTAGCCTTTGTTCTGTTGATAAATCGACTCCCCACTTCCCTGCCTCCATGATGGAAGTCGGATTCCAGTTACTCAGGCTCAGGACTGCGCACCCGGTTTCTCCAACACCTTCCTTCACTGACGCCCATTTTTCTTTTTTTCCTTCTTCTTGACCTCATTCCTCAGCTCTTGGCATCACGTATGGATGGCTATATATTAAAATGCTTTAAACACTGGAATGTGATGGCTCTTGTTTTTTTTCTATCATGTCTAAAGCTTTCCTATTTTATAATGAATTCACTCATGATTTCAAAAGCACCCTCTTGGGGCGCCTGGGTGGCTCAGTTGGTTGAGCGTCTGGCTTAGGCTCAGGTCATGATCTCACATTCGTGGGTTCAAACCCCACGTCAGGCTCTGTGCTGACAGCTCGGAGCCTGGAGCCTGCTTCCGGTTCTGTGTCTCCCTCTCTTTCTGCCCCTCCCGACTCAGGTTCTGTCTCTCTTTGTCTCAAAAATAAATAGCTGTGCTGACAGCTAGCTCGGAGCCTGTAGCCTGCTTTGGATTCTTTGTCTCCCACTCTCTCTGACCCTTCCCTGCTTGTGCTGTCTCTCTCTGTCTCTTAAAAATAAATAAAAAACAGAAAAAAATAAAAAAAAAAAACACCCTCTTTCTCGCCCTCTCTAGTTCTGTTGTGTTGTCTCCCTTCCTTCCAAGACATGCGATGCCGTCTCCGTGCAGTTCGTGGGATCCTCTGAGAAAATCCTGCATCTGCAGGCCACGTCTCCTCAAACAGACACACACAAATACTTTTGGCCTAAAACGTCATATTGCTGTGATAACTGGCATTGCTAGAAGGCTCATCCTCATAACGTAAAGATAGTAACCTTCGTTGCTGTAAGGTCCATTTTCTTCTCAATCACATTCCAAACTGTAGGTTCTGTTACTCACATACTTCTCCTTCACCTTTCCTTTGACTTGCCCAATAGGGATTCCCTCATCTTTTTTTCTGTCTCACTTTGTTTCCCACATCAGTATCATGTGAGAATTGCGTTCTGCATTTTGCAGAATTACACATTTTCAGGGTAGTATTTTACTGCTTGCTGATATTTAATTTTGTGTACAAAGGCAGTCAAAACGTTCCCTTTGTAGATAAATATTTTTTCTTTTTTTTTTATGATCACCACTATCAGTCTGGCTAATACCCATCACCACAGTTGTTCACGATGTTTGTCCTGTGACGAGACCTTGTTAAGATCCGCTTGCTCAGCCACTTTCAGGTCTGCACCGCAGTACTGTTAGCCAGTCACCATGCCATACATCACGTCCATGACTTGTTTATTCTGTGACTGCAAGTGTACACTTCCGACCCCTTTATCCAGTCTGCCCAGCCAGTAAAACATTTTTTTAACGTGATCCTAAAACTGATGGGATATTTTTCCTTTTCCAATTTTTCAGATGCAATGTGTTCACTAGATAAGACGTTAGCTACTTTCTGTTACTATTTCTGGTCCATTATAAGCCATCTCCATCTGCGTATTTGGATTATGTGTTTTCATCTAAAAGAAAACAGTGATCGTATTTCACTGAGAACAGGCTGGTGCCCCCTTCGCTCTGATCTCCCCGTCAGGAAGAGCAGTGTGTTGTGCGTCTCCGTTGGCCATCTTCCAGACCTATCATCCTGCTCCAAACGAGGTCTCTCCTCTCTTTCCTCTGCTGAGTTGGAGGGCGGTCCCACTCTTAGTCTCTGCAGATGTTCTTCCCTTGGCCATGGTGTGCCGATCTCCGGTCTTCTCATCTCATGACTGGCCCCACGGAAGCCCCAGTCCTGCGCCCCCTGTGGACCGAGGGGTCCATCCCTGTCCCTGGAGCACATTCCAGCTGGTGTGGCTGTGCCTGCCCTGGGGTCTCACGGAGAAACTGCTTCAAAGGTCAACCTTAGACTTCCCCTTTCCAATGAAGGAGTTCTGCTTGAAGGTCTGTTCCTGATTTTTTGTACAGGTCAAAAGGAGACTGTGGCCTGAACCTTAGTTTTGGCCCATCCGTTCCATCTGTCCAATTCCATCTGTGCCGAATCTACCAGAAATGCCTCGGAGTCAACACCCCACGAGCAAGTGGTCTTCCCCTCTCTGTGCCTGTAGGGTACAGGTTTCTCACCATATAAAGTCCTTTGATCATTAATTTGAAGTTTGAGTAGGAAGTAAAAACCAAAATTAGACTCCTGAGTTCAAAAATCATCATTCCTAAAAGATTTTGCATTTACTTACTTCCTGCCCTCCCACCTGACCACTACTGTAACATTCTTATTTTGGCTTTATCCTAACAAGTGTATTTTACCATCTTGACATTTTAGATGAATTTGTTAAAGGGGCACTTAAGTGGTTCAGTCAGTTAAGCATTCAACTACGGCTCTGGCTCAGGCCATGATCTCATGTCTTGTAGGTTCGAGCCCCGTGTAGGGCTCTGTGCTGACAGCTCAGAGCCTGGAGCCTGCTTCAGATTGTGTGTCTCCTCCTCTCTCTGCCCCTCCCCTGCTCGCACTCTGCCACTCTCTCTTAAAATAAATAAACATACTAATAAAAAAAACGAAAAAGAACAGACGAATTTGTTAAAGGTCAAATCTACATAGTGCAAATTTCTTATATCCAAGATATTATTTTATCTTCTTTAATTCCTGTAAAAAGAGGGAAAGTGATCCACATATACTAAAAAGAAGATTTACTGCAGGGAGTATATAAAACATCTTATTCAAATTTATATCTTTAGGAAAACAACTTGAAGATACATATGCAGTATATCCATAATATATATTATGTATCTCCATAATAATTTTGATAATCCATTTAATTTTGATTATCAAATACTTCTGATAATCCAGGAATATCACTGTTTGGAATTTATTATGAACAAAATGACATCAATAAAAATAAATCCCTATACCATAAATATCTACAAGGACACTATTATAATGATGAAAAACTGGAAACAAATGTCCAATGACAGAGATATGGCCATAGAAGTGAGGCCATATTTATGGGACATAGTCTTATACAGCTAGTTAGAATTTTTTAAGTAAGAAAATGTATAGAACGAAAAAAATGCTTGTTCTAAATACTAATGGGAAAAGCCAGTATAAAAAGTACACAATGCCCTTATTTCACTATACAAAGTCATTTTGGTTTTAAAAGAAAAACATATATATTACATAAAATAGATTAAAAAGACATAGCAAATACATACACATTATAATCATTTGTGTTCCTTTGTTAGGACTATGGAGGCTTAATCTCTTTTGTCTACCTTGTCTGTCCTTTCCTTCATGTCTGATTATCTTAGAATTCAAAGAATAACTTTAAAAATGTTTAATGTTTGCACACAAAGACTTCTGAAGGTGTAAAGACTCCTTGCATCAGTCTTTGAAGAAGGTAAACTCATGTAACATGACCGTTACCCTTTCAAGCACTGTTAGGGTGCCCAGGGGGCTGAATCTGTCAAGCATCTGCCCCTTAATGTCGGCATGGGTCATGATCTCCCAGCTCGTGAGTTTGAGCCCCACATTGGGCTCTGCCCTGACAGTGTGGAGTCTGCTTGGGAGTCTCTCTCCCTCTCTCTCCGCTCACCGCCCTCTCAAAATAAATAAAGCTTTAAAAAAATGTTGTTACCCATTTTGGGAGAAAATTCATAATTTGTCTAAGCTCAGGCTCATAGTTTCCAAACCCAAACTAGTAAACAGAACATCTCCCTGTCTATGCACTTGATTACACGGTTGTCTTTCCTGACAGATTTTAGCGTTCCTCACTCATCTCCCTGCTCCTAGCCCACCGCTTGGCTTACAAATAGGATATAATGTGGGTAAATGTGATTTCTTTCTTCACAAACTAGAAATCCACATGTGACTCTTCCTTTGAGAGAATTCATATAGCCATGAAAATTCTGAAATTATCCTAGCATCACAGATAAATGATAGAAACAAATACGTACATGCATGGCCAGGTATGTGCGCGAGCACACACACACACACACACACACACACACACACACACACACACAAAACGTATGCAGGAAAGAGATGCAAATGGAACACATTTCAAAGAAATGCCAGACACAAAGAAGAAGAAAATGCCACTCAAATCTTTACGTCTCTCAACTGCAAAGAAATATTACAATTTTGAATAAATGTGTTTTCTTTTAAAAGTATTTTTCCTCTCCTGAATATCTTGAAAGCCATATCGAAAGTTATAACTACATTACCACCATTTCACATGACCTGACTCATCTTCAGCTATTTTAAAAAATTTTTCTAACGTTTATTTATTCTTGAGAGACAGAGAAAGCACAAGCAGGGGAGTGGCAGAGAGAGAGGGAGACACAGAATCTAAAGCAGGCTCCAGGCGCTGAGCTGTCAGCATAGAGCCTGATGCTAGGCTTGAACTCACAAACCACGAGATCATAACCTGAGCAAAGTCAGACGCTTAAGCCACCCAGGTGCCCCTCATCTTCAGTTTTATACAGGTTCTAGCATTGTCCTCATTAGGGACCCCATATCTCTTCTGCCAAGAGGTCACGTCTTCTATGAACAGAAAAAGGGGTGCAATGAGTCTGTTCACTTTTTAATTTTCCTTTCAAGCCTGATTTTTTCCTTCACTTTATTTGGCTTTCGCAATAGCTGGGTCAAAATATACCACAGAAGAATAAAAATCCAACCTGGAAAGGCCCAGAGAATAAAACCCAATCAATTAGGAAGTAGATTTTTGTTGTAGAGATTTGAGAAGCCATGATTCTTATTTAGAACAGTTGAAACTTAACCTTTAAATGTAAAAACCCACCGTCGCCATTTACCTGCCCGGGGAAATACTGTCATAGACCACTCTGTCCTTGCCTACTTAATTTCCAATCAAATCCCAGCCATAGCTATAAAAATGTGAAGCACAAACTGTAAAATGGTCACTTGTTAACTTCTGATCCCTATTAAAGGTCTTGTCCCCGACCTTGGCCACCTTCTACAACACAGTCACTGATACCCAGCTCCCATTTCACCAGCTTGTAAATCAGGGCCTAGGTGATGGACATCCCAATACGAGATTAAGTCGACCGCCTTCGGAGGCCTGAACCTGCACGTGTACGAATTCACGTCCTTGATCATTTCTCCCATGATGCTTCAAGAATGTATAAGGACCTGAGTTCAGAGTCATCAACCATCCTCAAGGAGGAAAACTGAGTCAGAGGGGCAACCCCCTCCTTGTTCAGGATTTTGGGCCCCTCTTAAGATTCGAGCCAGTCTCTTTAGGGCTCAGGGACAAAACGCTGTTGCTTAGGCAGGGCCCGGTGGCCACCCTAAGGACTGCTGCTCCACCAGGCCAATTAATAACATGAGGGCTCAGAACCCCTAGCAAGCCAAGCGGCCAGAGCAGGGGGCCGGGAGGGGTGGGCAAGGCACCGGCCCCTTCCGTAGACCTGCTGGAGCCGGGCTGCCCCCCCACACCCCCACCCCCGAGCCCCCGCCCTCGGGTGCGGAGGGGCCGCCGCGGCCCACGGCCCCTGCCCCCGGGGGACTGGCGGGGCGGGCCTGGATCCAGCGGCCCCCGCTCCCCGCGCCCACCCGAGCGCAGCCCGGCCAGGGAAGGCGCATCCCGCCGCAGGGGCAGGGAGGCGCCGCCCGGCCGCCCGCACCCCTTCCCGCGGGGGCCCGGGCACCCTTCCAGGCCCCCCTCCCCACCCCCACCCCCACCCCCAGCTCCGGGCCTTCGCCCTCCCCCC
>PJEM01013893.1:8509-38308 GCA_004023845.1 Helogale parvula
GGGGATCGCTACTGGTGTTCACTTTAAAACCAAAGGTAAGATGGGCGCGTGGATTTCTGCACGACTTACCGCAGAGACTGTGCGGGGGGGGGGGGTCTTGCCAGCTGCTGCCAACTGGACAGCGGCCTGCTCCTTGGGCGCTCAGCACCGGGGCTCCACCTGCCCAGCACCTGGTCCTCACCTGATACGCGCCCAGTCCCCACCTGCTCCGCATCTGCTCCCCACCTGCCCCTCATTTGCCCCTCACCTGCTCGGTGCCCGTCCTCACTTGCTCCCCACCTGTCCCTCGCCTGCTCCTGGCTGCTCCCCACCTGCTCCTCCCCCCACCCCGTCCCTCACCTGCACAACGCCCGGTCTTTGCACACGTTCAAGGAAGGCTCACTCAAGCTAAAACTGTGAGCGGATAAACGAGTATCCGTTGGTGGGCGACCCCGGAGCCGAGGCCCTCCCGCTTCCCAGACCTGGTTATCCTTTGCCGAACCGAGTCGGGAGGCCTTGGGGACCCCGCAGGGCGCCCCCCCCCCCCGCCCCCCACTTCGCCCAGGGTCCGCTCAGCTCGGCGGCGACCGCTCGCGCACCGCCGGGGGCGCAGGACCCGGAGCCCGCAGGACTCGGGCGGCAAGGGCGCCGGCTCTGCCGGGGGCTCCGCGGCCGACGGACCCACCTCTCCGCGGGTCGGGGCGGAGCGCACGGCGGCTCCTCCGAGGCTCGGCGGCCGGGTCGGCGGCGTCGCGGCGGGCGGCTCCATGGCAACGGGCGGCCCGACGCGGCGGGGGAGCCCGCGCGCCGCACGCACCCGCGTCGGACGCCGGTTGGGGCCGCGCTCCCCGCGCAGGCGCAGTGAGGCCGGGACGCCGGCCGCGGTGGGGGGTCGCGGAGCGGACCGCGCGGCCGGGAGGCCTGGACCCGGCACCGGGCCGCCGCTCCGGACCCCGCGGCCTAAGTTCGGACGGGTTGTCAACCCTAAAAAATAGGTGTGTCCATTTAAGATCGGGATTTCCCGCTGCTCCGCGCACGGGCACCTCGCCCCCCACCGAGGCTCGGGGTCGCCGTTATCCCGTAACACCTGCCGCCTTTCCCGTTCGGCGACCCGCCTGGCGCGGGGTCCCTCCCCACCGCCGGGCCACGCAGGGAGCGTCCGGGCACCCGAGGCCCGGGTGCAGCCCTGCCCTTGCGGAGACTTGCAGGTGACTGGCAAGCTGGCTGGCCCAGCTAGCCGCGCGCTGGCTTTGCCCCCTGCCGCCTGGGGCCACAGTGGAGTCCAGGCAGTCCTCTCAGTTTGTCCGGGCAAGAGGATCCCCCGGAGCGAGCCTTGCAGAGAGCGCAGCACAGGCGGGAAGGGGCCGAAGCTCCGGTGGCAGTGGCTGCACGCCGCTCTGCCCTCCCGGCCCCCAGGTGCGGGCCAGGCCTCTCCCTGCTCGGGGTGCAGGACCCGAGGGGGGGACCCAAGTCACCGATCAGCCCACGGCAGCTCCTCTCACAGAAATCCTGCTTCTCGTCCCCCACCCAGGCCCATGGCCACGCGGCGGGGCTGCTTTCTCCCCAGCTCTGCCTCTCTGGGCCGGCGCATCGTCACCATCAGTGCGCTCTCTGCTGCAGAAGGAAGGATAGCAGGGGCGCCTGGGTGGCTCAGTCGGTTAAGCCTCCGACTTCGGCTCAGGTCAGATCTCACGTTCGTGGGTTCAAGCCCCGTGTCAGGCTCTGTGCTGACAGCCAGCTCAGAGCCTGGAGCCTGCTTCCGTTCTGTGTCTCCTTATCTCTCTGCCCCTCCCCCTCTCATGCTCTGTCTCTCTCTGTATCAAAAATAAATAAAACATTAAAAAAAAAAAGTCAGGATAGCAGAGACTGGAAAGCGCCCAGTGCTCACCAGTAGAAGCTGCCGGAAGGGGGTGTCGTCAAGGTGCCGTGCAGCCGCGCAGGGGGACAGCGGTGGAGGACTGTTCCCGCGTTCTGTCCCGGAGCGCCCTTTGGGAGGCGTTGTTAAGAAAAATATAAAGTTGCAGAACAGGGTGTACTGTACACCCTGTACTAAGGGGCAGAAGCGATAAGAATGTATCACTACATCATGGGTATTTTCCCGTGTTAAAAAGTAGCATACAAGCGGTCACCAGCCCGGGTCAGGAAGGTGAGGGGTGTGTGGAAAACAGACCTCTCCACGTGCGCCTGTCCCTTTGGCTCTGGGACTGTGTAATAACAAAGCCAAAAAGAAATCAGTTCCAGAAAATTGGAAGCAAAATGAAACATGATCCTAATGGTACATCAGGTTGGGGGCTTAACCACACAGAAAACAATTCAACCCAACGCTTTGTAAGGGCAAAAAGAACGGCTGAGAAATCTTGAATTGTTTGCGTGAATCCTGGTCTTGGTAATAATATTGCTGTTGCTATTCTGGAATCGTGTAAAGTGGGAAACAGCAGTTACATCGTGTGGCTAATATTAGGAGCCGATGCTTTTCGCTTGAGAGAAGAGATGCAAAATAAGCTAAAAACCTTCCATCTTGGATTCCGATGGGAAATATTAAGTATGACTTAATATAATCTTTCAAAAATGTATTTCTTAGCTCTATCCACTGAAAAGGTCTAGAACTGTCCAATATGGTAGCCACTGGACACATGTGATTCTTTAAATTAAGATTAAATTAAAAAGGGGCGCCTGGGTGGCTCAGTCGGTTAAGCGTCCGACTTTGGCTCAGGTCATGATCTCACGGTTGGTGAGTTCAATCCGTGCATCAGGCTGTGTGCTGACAGCTCGGAGCCTGGAGCCTGCTTTGGATTCTGTGTGTGTGTGTCTGCCCCTCCCCCACTCACAGTCTGTCTCTCAAAAATGAATAAATGTTAAAAAGCTTTTTTAAATTAAAATTAAATACTCGAATAGATATCTGTACACCCGTGTTCAGAGCAGTGTTATTCATAATAGCCAAAAGGTGGAAAGAATCCAAATGTCCATCAGTGGAAAAATGGAAAAACAAAATGTGATATGTATATATAGATATAACAATATTATTCAGCCATAGAAAGAAAGGAAATTCTGACACAACGTGGAGAAACTTTGAAGTCTTTACGCTAAGTGAACAAAGCCAGACACAAAAGAACAAATATTGTTCGATTTCACGTATATGAGGTACACGGAGTGGTCCAATTCGTAGAGACGAGAAGCGGACCGGGTTGCTAGGAGGTGGGCGCGGCTGTGAGATGGGGCGTTAGTGTTCCGCGGGACAGTTTCAGTTGGGGAAAATGGAAGGGTTTTGGCGACATGAACGTGCAGTGTTGTGACCTGCGGGCTTGAAAGTGGTGAAAAGGGTGGCATTTATGTCATGTAGACTTTACAGTAAGAAAAACATTTCGATTAAATAACGTTAAGAATTCCATCCCTCGCTCGCGGTGGCCACAGTGCAAGCTCTCAGTAGCCCGTGTGGCTAGTAGCTGTCATATTAGCCCTGATACAGAAGGTTCTCATTGTCCTCTTGGGCCGCGCTGGCCTAGAAACAATGACCGATTCAGGGGAGCGAGCGCTCTGAGCGCCCGATTGCTGTCCCGCGAGCGCCTCCCGCGGAAACAAGCCAGAGCCTCTTAGAAAAAGGACCGGTTTCAGACCTGAGGCCGATGCACACCTGGTGGGGGCGCCTGAGAGACTCAGTCGGCGAAGCGTCTGACTCTTGATTTTGGCTCAGGTCACCATCTCCTGGTTGGTGGGTCTGAGCCTTGCGCTGGGCTCTGGGCAGACAACGTGGAGCCTGCTTTGGGATTCCATGCTCCCCTCCCCCACTCGCACAGGTGCTGTCTCTCCCTCAAAACAAATAAATAAACATAAAGAAAAAGAAAAAGAAAAGACACAAGAGGATCCTGGAGTCTCTTATCAACAGAAAGCAAGGAAATTGCTAGCATTGTGTCAGAGGATTCTCTAGCCAGAGGTGCTCCCACAGGCCAAAGTAAGGACAATTTGAGTATCAAAAAAAAAAAAAAAAGTAAATAGATTGAAGTACAGCAAATATGTTAACATCCATGAGTTCATTTAAAAAATTTTTTAATGTTTTATTTATTTTTGATACAGAGAGAGTCAGCATGAGAGGGGGAGGGGCAGAGAGAGAAGGAGACACAGAACCGGAAGCAGGCTCCAGGCTCTGGCGAGCTGTCAGCACAGAGCCTGACGCAGGGCTCGAACCCACGAATGTGAGATCATGACCTGAGCCGAAGTCGGACCTTAACCAACTGAGCCCCCCAGGCACCCCATCCATGAGTTCATTTTAAAAATAAAATCTTCACTGATCGTCCTTGACGGGTGCTGGGATGCCAGGTGACTGTTCTGTCATTGCAGCCACGGCGGAGCCCCGCTCTGACCTCCTTTCAAGAGAGGATTTGCATTTCGCTGCCAGGAGGGCGGCTGGCTGCCTCCAGACGCAGGACCACAGGTGTGCCGGGTTCACTCTGCGCCCGGGCAGTCCCTGGCAGAGCTTGGCAGGGGCTCTGGGTGGATCGTACCCACCAGCCCAGGACCCCTCGGATGGAGGATCTCTGCTCCAGACTTCCTCCCCCCCTTCCCTCGGGTTGGCCCAGACTTTGTTAGATTCGCCTTAGAGTTAGGTTCTCCCTGCCCGGTTCTACTTCCCACTTTCCAGTCACGGGCTTCCGGTCAGTATTGCCGTCTGCGGGCTTCCTCAGCCCAATTCCACTCCCCACCCCCACCCCCGATCTTTCACAGCCATGAGCCCCCAGTGGATCCCTTGCATTCTGAATGCCATCTCCTGGCATGCTTGCTGGAGGATCCACATGAACAGCTGGCAGCAGCAATGGTCTGAGAAAGTAGATGGGAAGGTGGGGATGTGTCCGTAGATCACTCACCACCCGGCCGGTAAGGGGAAGCCCATCCAGCGCAGTATGTGGATGCTTCGAACAAGGAGGCGGCCGTTGGGAAGGTTTTCACCAGTAAGAAATCGGGAGAAGAGTGGTTGGTACAGTGACTGAGAAGGACGGGTGTGGGAGGCGGAGGAGACGCGGGCAGGAACAGCGCTGTGGCCTGGCTGCTCCTGACCAGCACCGACCTCCTGTCCAGGGCTCTGAGAAGTTGGCGACAGTTAGCAAGTAACTACTTGTATTGACCCCAAAAGCAAAGGCGACAAAAGCAAAAATAAACAAGCGGGACTATGTCAAACTGAAAGCTGTCTGCACAGCCCAGGAAGCCGTCCGCAGAAGGAAAGGCGGCCCACGGAATGGGAGACAATGTTGGCCAATCATGTATCTGGTAGAGGGTTCATGTCCAAAATGTATAAAGAACTCACACAAGCCAATGGCAAAACTCCAAACAATCCAATTCAGAAACGGGCAGAGCACATTTGTAACAACGTGGATGGAACTGGAGTGTGTTAGGCTAAGTGAAATAAGTCAGAAAAGACAGATATATGATTTCACTCGCCTGTGGAATTTGAGAAACTTCACAGATGATCATAGGGGAAGGGAAGGAAAAATAAGATACAAACAGAGAGGGAGCCAAACCATAAGAGATTCTTAAATACAGAGACAAACTGAGGGTTGATGTGGGTGGGGGGTGGAGAGGGTGGTAAAAATGGGTGATGGGCATTGAGGAGGGAACTTATTGGGATGAGCATTGGGAGTATTTTTATGTAAGTGATGAATTATGGGAATCTACTCCTGAAGCCAAAACTACACTGTATGTTAGCGACTTGATGATTAAAAAAAATGGGCAGAGTATTTGAATAGACATTTTCCCGAGGAAGACTAAGACATACAGATGTCCAACAGGCACGTTAAAAGACGCTCGACAATACTAATCATCAGGGAAATGCAAATCAAAACCACACTGAGATATTACCTCACACCTGTTAGAATGGCCACCATCAAAAAGACAAGAAATAACAAGAGTTGTCGAGGAGGTAGAGAGAAGGGTATCCTTGTGCACTCGGGCGGACATGCAAGCACCATGGAAAGAGCATGAAGGCTCCTCCAGGAATTAGAAATGGAACTACCATGAATCTCAGTCACGGTAGCCTTGCAAGGCCAAGGTCAGGGTCCTGGTTGTGAAAACCTTGACACATTCGATGAGTATATCCGGGTGGATGGCCCTGGAGGTTTTGGCTGCTCAGACTTTTCTGAAACCTCAGACGCTGCAGCAGTTGCTCACCCTTAACTAGGAAGAGCCAGCATTCCCCTCTTGTGGGAAGATTCTGTAGAGGCTTCGAAAACAAGACAACAGGGTCCCTTTCAGTATCTGCACCCCCCCTCCCCCCACCTTCCCTGGTTTCCAGGCTGGCAACCAGGGATAAGTTGTAGCATAACCTCGTGAAATAGATGCTGGGCCTGATGAGAGAGAGAGGGACGTGAAAATTAATAACAGAAAACCTCACTAAAATGTAGCTGGGAGGTTCTGCTGGGGGCGCTCTCTGGCCCCACTGCTCATCTGACCCTGACCCAACAAGAAGACAGGGACCCTGCAGGTGGAGGCTACTCCACAGCCCAGCTACGGGAAGAAAGGCTTTCCTCACCTTCCCAGCAACAGCTCAGCCAACAAGGGACTAACAAGCCTGTCCAATGAGAGGCAGTCACCGCCCAGCCAATGAGAGATTCTCACCGCCCAGCCAATGAGAGACTGTCCCAGCCCAGCCAATGAGAGACTGCCGCAGCCCAGCCAATGAGAGACTGTCCCAGCCCAGCCAATGAGAGACTGTCTCAGCCCAGCCAATGAGAGACTGTTGCAGCCCAGCCAACGAGATGACACTTCACTTCAAACCCCTAGTAGTTTGCTCCACTGGACTTTGCCTAGAACCGCCTGCCGCCTGCCCCACGTACCCCTTTCCTCTAGAAAAGAGTCCGACTCTCTTTGTTCGGTGGACTCACCAGTGGGTTTGCTGTAGCTTGCTTGCCCACGTTGCAATTCTTTTTCTCCCAATAAACCCATCTTCTGCTGGTTAAACTGGGAGTTTTATTTTCAAGGCCAACAGGGGCTCTACGCCCAAGTTGCTGCGAGAATGCGCCATGGAATGGGTTTTGAAGGTGCTTGATCAGGGGGCCAAACATGCGACTATAAAAGGGTTTGTTGACGTAGGGCATTCTCTCAGGATGTGGATTTAATACCCTGGCAAGGACCCCAGGGGATATGACGCTTGCTGCCAAAGTGGCTGAAAATCTTCCAAACTTGATGAAAACAATAAGCCCACAGATCCAAGAAGCTCAGCAAACCTCAAGCGGAATCAGTATCGCGGAACCGCCCCAGGGCGCGTCACACTCACGCTGATGAAGATGAGAAATAAGGAAAACTCTTTAGAGAGGAGACCCGCTTCACACAGAGCGACAAAGCAACATCAGTAACCTTTTTTAAGCGCATCCACGCCGGCCAGAGACGATGGAGCAGCGACTCGAAGACGCCGGGAGGAAAGAAAAACAAAGGAAAACCACAGATCATCTGAACTTCTGTACTCAGAGAAGACAGCTTTGAAAAATGAAAGCAAGTTTAAGGCATGTGAATTATATCTCAATAAAGCTGTTATTTAAAAAGAAAATTTTAATGACGGCAAGCTTCTGCTTTTGACTGAGATGGAGTAAGAGACAGACTTCCCTTCCTGCCTGAAACAACTAAAATACTGAACAACAGCGACAAGATATATACACAAAGTGACGCCAGCTGTCAGGTTTTTGGACACCAGGAAGTTAAGGACACTGATCCCTGAGCGATAGGAGCACGTTAGGGGAGCCCTTGGAGGACCCCAGCTTATTGCCTGGAGAAAGCTCCCAGGCCACGTGGGGAAGGGGGGTCAAGGTGGAGCAAGGGAAATTTGGCAGAATAGATTTTGTCAAGATTAAAAACGTTGGGGCGCCTGGGTGGCTCAGTCCGTTAAGCGTCCAACTCGATTTCGGCTCAGGTCATGATCTCAAGGTGTGTGATTTGGAGCCTCACATCGGACCCTGTGCTGACAGCACAGGGCCTGCATGGAACATTCTCTCTTCCTTCCTCTCTCTCTCTGTCCCTACCCCATTGGTTCTCTCTCTCTCTCTCCCTCTCTCTCTCTCTCTCTCTGTCTCTCTCTCTCAATAAGACCCCCAACCTTTGGTTCTTGAAAAGATACTGTTATGAAAAGCAAATAGAAAACAGGCTCCTGATGGCTCTGTCAGCTGAGTGCCTGACTCTTAATTTTGGCTCAGGTCATGACTCTAGGGTTGTGCGATCAAGCCCCATATCGGGCTCTGCACTGAGTGTGGGGCCTGCTTGAGGCAGTCTCTCTGCCCCTCCCCACCCTGTTCCCTTGTGTGTGCGTGTGCACTCTCTGTCTCAAAGAAGAAAAAGAAAAAAAGGAAAGGAAAAGAAAGAAAGAAGGGAGGGAAGGAGAGAAGAAAAATGAACAGACAATCTCAGACTGGGAGAAAGTATTTGCAAAGCGTACATGCAACAAAGCCCTTGAATCTACCATGTACAAAGTGCTCCTACGACTCAGCAAGAAGGCCAGCGATCTCATTATTAAATATTGAGAAAAGATTTGAACAAGCTCGTAAAAAGATGCTCATTGTCATCAGTCATTAAGAAAATGCACATTAAATCCACAATGAGATGTCTTTACGTCGCTACAAATACGGCCAAAATTAGAGTCCGGAGCAGGAGTTGATCGGGAAGCAGAGCGTCTTCGCATCTCATCCCTCGTCGGTGGGAACACAATACGGCACGGCCACCCCAGTGCAGGCTGGGAGTTTCTTACACATTCCCCTTAAAGTCCCATAATCCTACAGTAGGTATTTATTCCAAGAAAATGAGAATGTGCGATCACACAAAGACTGGCACTTGAGCGTTCAAAGCAGCTGCACCCTGTCGCTGGAAGCTGGAAACAGCCCAGATGTCCATCAGCAGGTGGGTTGAGGCAAAGGGGGTTATTCATACCAAGGGACGCTGCCGAACAATAAAAAAATAAACACCCAATCCAGGCGACTACGTCGGTGAATCTCAAGTGGATTCTACAAGTGAAAGAAGTCCACTTCGTTACTGCCGTGTTAGGAATTCGTTGCTGTGTAACAAATGGCCACAGGACATGGTGGATAAAACAACACAGTTATTGGGGCGCCTGGGGGGCTCAGTCGGTTGGGCGTTCAGCTTTGGCTCAGGTCATGGTCTCACGGATCGTGGGTTCGAGCCCCGCGTCAGGCTCTGTGCTGACAGCTCAGAGCCTGGAGCTGCTTCAGATTCTGTGTCTCCCTCTCTCTCTGCCCCTCCCCTGCTCATGCTCTGTCTCTCTCTGTCTCTCAAATATAAGTAAAAAAACAGAAAAAAAGATAAAAACAACAACAACGCAGTTATCTTCCAGCTTCTGTGGGTCAGGGTCTCAGCTCTGTCTCTCACAAAGCTGTGGCCAAGATATTGGCAGGGCCACGGCCATCTAGACGCGTGTCAGCTCTGTCGGACCACGGGCTCGCCTCCCGCTCCTGGCCCGGGGAGCCTCTTGCTGTATCAGCTCTCAACATGGCCACGGGCTTCATCCGAGTGAGCAAGTAGACGGCCAGCAAGACCCAAGTCACAGTTCTTTACACGCTGATCCTGGAAGTGATGTCTTGTCACTGTTGACCTGCAGCTGAAACAAGTCCATCGACGCGGACCCCACGCCAGGGAGGGGACGCCCAGGGTCGGGGGCAAGGATCACGCAGGCGGCTGCCCGCACCGACTTCCTGCTGTGGGGTTCCGTTTGTATTACACTTCAGAAAAACAAAACTAAAGTGACAGAAAGCAGATGTTAGCAGTTACTTGGGACCAGGGCTGGGGAGGAGACTGGCCGCCCCGGGGCAGGAGGGGACATCTGAAGGTGGTGGAAAGGCGCGATGTCATGATTGAAGGGGGGGCTATGCAATCCTACGTGTGTCTCAAAACCCATAGAATTGTGCACTTAAAATTGGTACACTTTATTATATATAAATTGTATGTCGACAAAACTGATAGAAAATGAGATGAAATGAAATAAGACCTAGATCCAGGCCGCAGCGCTCCAGGCCACGCATGACTTGGAGCCCCCCTGCCGCACTTGGCCCTGCTCCCTGACGTCTTCTGTTACAGCCCACAATGGCCTGGCTTTGCCTCATTTTGAACTTTCTGGTTCATTCCAGCCTCAGGACCTTTGCATTTTTTTCTTTTTTTTTTAATTAAAAAATTTTTAAGTAATCTCTGCACTCAATGTGGGGCTCAAACACACAACCCAGAGACCAAGAGTTGCACGCTCCATCGCCTGAGCCCGCCAGGTGCCCCAGGACCTTTACACTTTCTATTCTCTACCTGGAGCATCTGCCTGGGTCTTGATGTGGCTGGCTTTTCCTCCAGGAGGGATAGGACATAATTCAAGTTTCAGCTCAAATGTTGCCTCACGGCAAGGTCTTTCCTGACTACCTACCTGCCCCCCATCTCCGCACAGTTACTCTATTATTTTTATCTTGCTTGTGTCCCTTCACAGTATGTATTTCGTCGCTAACAATGGCTTGTTTATTTACTAATTGTTCATCTTCTGCCTAGAAGGGGAGCTCAGTGGAGATGGGGACCTTCTGTAGCTTCTTCACGCCCAACATCTAGGCCAATACCTGGCATGTAGCAGGATGGATAATCCTATTAATGTTTGTTAAATGGATATTGATCTGTGTGTGGGGGGTGGTTCCTGAGGAAGTTTAATGAAGGTAATCAAATATCAAGTATATAAAAGATCACTGTTTTTATTTTTCCAGCGTCTTGTCCGGAGGACCAGCATCGAAGACAGCGAGAGGTGAGGGGACCATAGCATCTTCCTGTCACAGAGTCCGGGAGCAGCCGAGGCCCACTGCTGGTGGGACCCTCCTCCCCAGTGGTTCCTTGAGAGTTTCCGCGTGTCTGGCTCCGTGCGACTCTGTCCAAAGTGGAACGTTTTCCTCCCTTGACAGACAGCCTTTGTTGTCAGGAATGCTAATTTGTGTTTAATTCTTTCTCCCACATGAAAGAATTCAAATCACTACTTTAACTTTTTGAGAGAGAGAGCGTGGGGGAGGGGCAGAGAGAGACAGAGACAGAATCCCAAGCAGGCGCTGTGCTGTCGGTTCAGAGCCCAATGCGGAGCTCCATCCCACCAACCATGAGATCATGACCTGAGCTGAAGTCAGGAGTCAGATGTTTAACCGACTGAGCCACCCAGGCGTCCTCAAATCACTACTTTAAAAAATATATATAAAATAGAAGAATAGAACTCTGACTTCTCCACATTAAATATGACCAGTTTTTTTTTTTAAGTTTATTTCTTTATTTTGACCGAGTGAAAGCATGAGTGGGCAGAGAGGGAGGGAGAAAGAGAATCCCAAGAAGGCTCTGCACTGTCAGGGCAGAGCCCGAGGCAGGGCTTGAACCCACAAACCATGAGATCATGACCTGAGTTGAAGTCGGATGCATAACCGACTGAGCCCCCCCGGCGCCCCTAAACCTGACCGATTGGATGTCTATTTGAGTCCTGTAAGAAACATCCTGAGTGGCCAAGTTCGATTCTGTATCGGTTCTCAGGGCTTTGATTCCTGAAAACAGCACCGCAGTCAAGTCCCGTTGCTGCAAGCCTGTCCTCTGTCTAAGCAGACGGACAATCTGCTGCTGCAAGTCCTTTCCGCCAAGTGTCCTCACTTCTCAATGAACAGATTCCGTCTGAAAATCATAGCATCAACAATTACATCCTAAGCTCAAGGAAATTCTTCTGTCACCGCCATTTCTCTATTTGGTGCATTCCCCCCCCCCCCCCAAGGAAAATAATAAAGCAACCTCACAAATATATCAGGCAGGGACTTTAAATTTAGCTGGTGCTATTTCTCCTCCCAGATCCCTATGACTCACCTCTACCTCCCAGGGCCCATCCTGCTGGTGGGATGGATTCAGGCCAGCTCTCCGCCCAAGCCTTAGACTTCGTGCCATCCCTTCCCTCTTGCTGCGAGCGCCCCGCAAAGTGACTACCCGGAAGGTAAATAATACAAAAGAGCGGCAGGCCAATGATTTCAAGACCCAAAGAGACCAGCAGACTGCACTGCTGTGGCTTTTCCAGATGCAGCTCAGGGCACTGCTGCGCTCCGTCCTAGGGAAGTTTGCCCATGATTCCGGGGGCTAAGTAAGGAGACGGTTTCCATACCTTCCAGGGCCAAATGCGCGATTGTCCTGCTCAGCGCCATATGTGGGGGCATAACGCCCGGCTGCACTAAGCAGGGAAGAGACACAGCGGTCACTGCCCCGAGCGGGCAGCCGGAGGCCTCGGCGGGGGTCCAGTCTGATGGAGAGGCCGCCATGCCCAAGGGAGGCCGTGGACGAGTTAAGTAGATGTACAGCGTTCAGATACGTTAGGTTTGAAATTTGAGTTTCTGTTTTGTCCTCATTGCCGGGGTCTGGCACCAGGCCTCCTGTTCTCTGCTCTTAGCGCCCTGAGAACGGGGCAGGGGCTGTCGAGGAGTCTGGGGAAACCCCACAGGCCTCATCGGAAGTGGAGCGCTTTCCACTGGCAGAGGCTGCTGCTTCTTATGGATTTTGAGTTTCATCGAAGTAGTACTTGGAGGGTGGGTTCTCCACCCTCCCCAAAATAACAGGCATGGAATTAACACGGGGAATAATCTACATATTATCCAGAGAAGGGAGGTGGCCTGACCCAGACCTCTGATTCAGGGAGCATTTCCTTAACCCTCGAAGGGAGGGGAGAGGTGGGCGTGCGTGAGGCTGTCCCCTGGGGCCCACCACAGCCCCGCCGGCGGCCGGCCCCACGGAACCACTGGCTGGGGTTCCTGACCTTTGGTAGCGCTGCCTCGATTGGCTCTGTTCCGGGGCAACTGGATCCTGTCTGAATGGGGCGGATAATGAAAAAAGGGGACACCGCCCGGTTATGTCCAGAAGTGGCCACAAGCTAATTTTCAAAAAACAGATTTTCGAATAATGAAAATTCTCATTCTTCAGATCCAAACAGACAAATCAGGGACATAGAACTGAAATGACGCCTGTAGACTCTGGAGAAGAAATTGAGCATTTTGACTGAAGGTCACGAAATATCCTGGTTACTCTGGACGGAGCTGCTGCTGGAGAGATCCGTGGGAGGCGCACACACAGCGAGCAGGTCAGCCGGGCGGGCCGGTGACTTCTCTCCCCCTTTCTCTATTCACGGCCCAGATACATGCTCGCCTCCAGGCTTGAGGAAGAAGAGGTGATCTGATGACCAAATAGCCAGACTTACGGCTAAAATACTCGTCCAGTATAACTTTGCAGTGGGAGTTTAAGGTTAATTTTATGCCTCAGGTAATAGAGTCTGTTTCACCTTGAGCTAATTGAATCAACTGATTCAAGGTTAACACTATTTCTCAGAGGCTGTCAGCCCCTGGATCTTCTCAAGGATGGAAAGGGGTGTGATGGCCAGCCCCGCCGGGCTGCCTGACCAGCCCAGAGATCAAAGCTTGGGACTGAAAGACAGAAGCCCCGAACAGCAAAGGGGCTGCTGACCAGGCTCATTTTGCTGGCTTTTGGAGACGAGGAGCCTGTGTCTTTTCCTATATTTATTAAGCACCTATCATGTGCCAGAGGCTTAGACATGAGGGACTCTGTGAGGAAGCAGGCAGACAAGACCCCTGTTCCGGTGCAGGAGTAATGACTCACAGCTTGTGCTCTGTGCCAGGCCATCCTCTGGGCACTTTTTGAGGGATGGACTCCTCACTGTCCCAGAATGTGCGCAGGACACCCAGTAATGAGGCCAGGAGGCCCCGAGATTTGTCCAGAGCACACGCACATACGCGCAGTGCGTGAACATTCTGACATTGGTGCTTCGTACCCAAAGAGGGGGCCCAGCCCTGCAAAGGAGACGCTCACGCTGAGCCCCGACTGGCTTCCGTGGGGCCCGTTCCTGGCTTCAGGAAAGAGAGCTGGGAGCCAGCCCCACCCTGGGACCCTCGGCACTCAACCCCGGGCTGGAAAACCCCAGCAGCAAAGCCCTTTCTCCCAGCTCTGTCTGGCCAGCGTCTGCACTCGTGGGAGCGAACCTAATGCCCTCCAGGACGAGTGTGCCGGTTCCCAGGTGTTTTCATGGGAATTTACTTTCTGTTATCCGCTGATATTGACTCCAGAAATGAATAAGTGAGAGCCAACAATGATTAAAGTTTGTGATGTCTTTTGAGAGGAACTGCGCAGAACTTTTTTTTTTTTTTTGAAAGAATTAAAATAGAAAACGCTCAAGGCCTTGACTCCCTCCGCTCCTCATGGGGCGCAGGGGTGGAGGTCACCTTCCTTACAGCCCGGCCATCCGCGGTGCCCTTCGAGGGCGCGGGCACAGGTGTGAGGAAGCCTGACCACAGCGGCACAGAAGTCGCTGCATCCCATGACCCGGACCTGGGCCAGAGGAGCGGCCGCTCTGCCCGCCCCCTCTCCCCTCCCAGTCAGGCCGCCCCCGGGTGGGCACTGGTTGCTCAGGGGCGAGTGTGAGGGGCTTGGAAGGAGCTGCGGGGGGCGCGGGGGCTCTCCCAGGAGCCGGTGAAGGCTGCAGGAACTCTAGCCCCCCCCCCCCCAAGTCCCCAGGACCTGTGACCCCCGCGAACAGCCTCGGGAGGAGGTTCACCGGCCCGTCTGTCTGCAGGCAGTCTGTCTGCGGGAGGCTGCGTCCGGGCGGGTCGTGGGCCTGGGTCGCCTCCCTGGCACAGTGACGCGATGCGGAGCGCGGGACCCCCGGCCCCAGGCGCGGCCGGCCGGGGAGGGGGGCGCGGCCAGGCGGGACGGGGCAGGGCCGCGCGGCCCCGGGGCGGGAGGGGTCGGCGCGGCTCCCGGGGGCGGCGGGGCGCGGCGGCAGGTGGGGGCGGACGGGCGGGGCGGCGGGGGGGGGGGGCGCGGCCGGCTCGGGGCGGGGCGGGCTCCGGGCTCGGCGCTCCGTCCGCCCTCGCGCCCGCGCCGCGCGCCCTCCCCGCTCCCGCCCCGCCTGTGCCGCCGCCGCCGCCGGGAAGAACTTCGCGAGCGCCCGCGACCGGCCGGACCCCGGCGCCGCCCCCGGCCCAGCGCCGAGCGCCGCAGCCATGGACGCGCTGGCCTGGCTGCTGCCCCCGCTCCTGCTGCTCTGCGCGCAGCGGCCCCGCGGCACCAGGTGAGCGAGCGGGGGTCCGCGCGGCGCCCGGCAGCCCCCCGCGGTCTTCCTCCCCAGCCCCCACCCTCTGTCCACCTCCGTCTTCGCCTCCCCCGTCGACTCCAGTCTTCACTGCCCCCTGTGCCCATCCCCGTGTCCCCGCGAGCACCCCCGCCCCCACCCTGTGTCCCCCGCGGGCCCTTCTCTCCGGACTCACGGCGCCACTGCCCTTGGGGCCGCCCCCGGGTGCTGTCCGCCGTCCCGGTGCTGAACCGGCGCCTCCGGGCCGCGCGGGCGTGGGAGCCGCTCCCAATCCCCCTCCCGGTGTCCGGGCTCGCATGGGGTCCTCGGCCCCAGCGGCACCTGGCCGGTCCCTGGCTGCTGGTGCCCTTCCAGGCGCGGGCTGAGCGCTCCGCACGGCACGAGCTGCAGGCAGGAAGAGAGGAGCCATCCCGAGGACACGGGGGAGGAGGCTGCTCCCCTTTTCCATGGGAGCTGAGCTGCACAGACATGCTTCCGCTGCAGCCCGCAGGGCTCGGGTGGACAACATGAGGGTTGTGTGTGGTCGTTAGAAAGTTCGGGCCCAGGACGCTGCGGAGTGTCCTTCCAGGGGCCATTTCAAATGGCAGCCACTCAACTCCAGAGTGTGCAGGTGGGAAGGAGCGAGCTGCCTCCGGGGATGGGGGGCGGTGAGGGGGTGGAGGACGGAGACAACTCAGGATTTCTAGCTGCTGGAGGAGGGGAGGAGGGCTCTGTCTCCCCAAAGAAGGAAGAGGCTAAGAAGGAGGGTCCTCCCTGGACTGTGGCTTCCTCCCTTTGGCTTCTAGGGACCAGTAGGGTTCCCACCGGCTTCTCTCTTCTCTGGGGACTCGAAATGGGCTCCAGGTAGCGTAGCACCCCATGTTCGTATCCTGGCCACCTTCCTGGGAGCTGTGAGGCTCCTTTGTGAAAATCATCTTAGTGCAAGGGCTGCAAGCAACCCGGGCGAGCACCGCAGCCCTGTCCCGGCCCCCAGCACTCCAGACTTCTGGGCAATCAATTGCTGTCAAAGTCCTTAGACACTGGAAGTGGTTGAGCCTCAGCCTGTGTTTGGGCTGCAGGCACTCAGGCAGCATGTGACAAGCGGTGGGGGACGTGGTCGGAGTGTCCTTGTTCATGGAGGGGGGGGGGCAGAGCCAGGAGGTCTGGGTCCGGCCAAAGTGTGGTCATCGTGCAGATCACAGGCAATGCTGACCCCACCCCTGTCCTTGGAAGGCTTTGTTCCTTTATCCAGCTCCGTGGCCCTTTTCCCTTTTCTGACTTCAAGGTAACAGGAAGGGCAAAGCATTGAGGCGTGGCCATGGACGTATGTGCTGGAGGCCTGTGGGTCCGGCGCAGCCACGTAGCTGTGACTCTGAAGTCCAAGCTGCACTGAACCCCAGAGTCTTAGCCCAAGTTTGACACCAAAACTCATTTGGTGGCAAAGCCTGTTCTGCTCTGACGTGAGGCTCACTCACCCTACTTTTGGGGCTTGTTTGTACTTTCCTGCTGGGAAATTCTCCAGACCACCCCCACCCCCAACCCAAGTCCATATGTACATTATATCACCCTTCTAAAAACTGAAACATTCTGGTCTCTGACACACATCTGGCTTGGGGCTGGGGGCAACGGATGTGCCCGTTTGCCTGTGCAGGAGGCTGGGAGGCCGTGGTCCCGGCTGAGGGAGAGCCTCTGGGCTTCGTGGGCCGTGGTGGGTGACCTTCAGACAGAGCAGTGCTGTTGATTGGGGCCCCCTCTCCCACCGGCCTCCTGTCCCTTCGCCCTCCACTCCAGAAGCAGGTGGGCAGCCTGCTTTCCCTCGGCCTCCAGGTCCTAACACCCGGGGAGGTTGGGAGCACAGGGCTGCCTGCCCTGGCTGCCGCTGCCCAGGTCAGGTCCTGGGCTCCTGGCGGGATAAGGAGGGATGTGCTGTGCAGCGTTTGTGGGCCGGATCAAAGCTGTGCCTTCCCTGAGGCTGAAGACCCCACCACGCGGCAGGGGCCTGGGCTTGCCGGCTGCACACCTCGTGGGTGGCCCCCGGCTGCCGGCGCCTCCACCTCCCGGAGAAGCCGTGTGTGTGGCTCCTGTGTTGTCAGCTCGCTGTGCGACTGTCGTGCTGTTCCTCTTATCCTTGGTAACTGAGGGGCCAGTGCAGCTGGTGCCGCTCCGAGAGCAGACTTGCCAGGGACTGTGGGCTTGTGCGTGCCCTGGAAGGGTCCTTGCAGGGCAGAGGGCCCTGCTGCCTTGCTCAGCCACACTGGCCTTGCTTCTCTGGGCACAGACAAGTGAAAAGAGTGGGCTTGTTTCTCAAGGGGTCAGTCGAGGGAGGGAGGCCTGACGGTGCCCAAGCAGCTAGGTGCCAAGCCGCCAGCCCCAGGAGTTTGAGCATGTGTCTCTGAGTTTTGCTGTCTGTCTGCACAACGGTAACCCCCACCCTAGGCCGTCGTTGGGTTCCAAGGCCACCAGATGAGGCAGAACCTCTCTCCCAAGGTGCTCGTCAGAGTCACCACAATCTCCCCCCACATGGAGCGGGTACCCCACCCACCCCTTTAACTGCCCACCTGATCCGCGGGAGGAAAGCGGGGCCCTCCCGCACCCGGGCTGACATTAGTCCCTCCTCCGTGGATGCCCTCTATGTCTCCTCACAGCTGGAAACGTGAGCAGCCCCTGTGCTAGGTGAGAAGTGACCCGGGTCCGGGAGCCCGTCCCCTTCACACCCGCCAGGGACGGCAAAGGCTAGGAAACCCACTGGCCTCTTGCCTCTTCAAGGCGAGCGTCACGGCCAGGGGCTTCTTCGTGGCCTTGCTTTATGCCTGGGAGTGGGCGTGAGACCCGGCCACGGGAAGGGGTGCCTGCCCGTGCCACCACCCTCAGGCCAGGGAAGGATGGTGTCTCCTGACAGCCTTGTTCGGGCAGGCGACCGCCCGCAGTGGCTGGGCCAGTCCAAAAATAAAACCTGATTCGAGTCCCTTTACGTCTGGTCTTTAGGGTGACCTCCATCTGCATCTTCAATTGTGCTTTACGTGGTCAGGACTTCATTCAGTTCCTTCTTATGTTTTGTTACCGAATCACCTCGGATCAGGCCGCGGCCTAGAGACACCAAGGTGGCCCTCGGGATAGGCTGGGGGTTTGGGAGTTTCCTTAGCTAAGGAGCTCCTGGCTCAAATTCGACCCCTTCAAAGGGCCTGTGTGTGGAGCAGAGGAGGGCTGGGCGCCCAGCTGGTGGTGCTTCCCTGACGCAGGCGGCCTTCCGGGTGTTCCAGAACCCACCTGAGGGTCATTACAGATTCCACAAGAATGTCCTTCTCCAATGCCCTCCTGAGCGCCCCCCTCACTCCTGCCCGGCAGCGGAGGGCCTGCCCTGGGGGTGGGCGGGGGTGGCCATGTGACCTGGGGTCTTTGTAACAAGTGGCCACAAACTAGGGGCCTTAAGACCATCGACATTTATTCTTTCCCAGCTCAGGAGGCCAGAAGCCCAAGATCAAATCCGAGGGCAGGGCTGATTCCTTCCAGAGGGTTCTGGGGGAGGATCCATTCTGTGCTTCTCTCCAGCTTCTGGTCCTGCCAGGGCCCTTGGCGTCCCTTGGCTTATGGCTGGATCTCTCCGGTCTCTGTCTCTGTTGTCACATGGTCTTCTCCCTGTGTGTCTGCTTTCACTTCTTATAAGGACACCTCTCGTTGGATTGAGGGCCACCCTAATCAAGCATGGTATCATCTTCACTGATTAGAGCCCAATTTCCAAATAAGGTCCCATTCTGAGGTTCTGGGTGGATGTGAATTTTGGGTGACACAGTTCACCCCAGGACAGGTAAGCACAAGGTGGGGGTGGGTAGGTGGAGCTGCTGGGGGGCTTTGGGCAGCCACGTGTGGAACACCCCTGCGGCCCTGCCAGAGACGGCCAGCACAGGCTGTCAGCTGGCCTAGCCTGCAGCCCCTGGCATGGGCCCCGGCTGCTCTGGGGCCAGGCCCGGGCCTCGAAAGGCACAGAGAGCAGGAGGTCGGCTACAGGGTCCCCGTGGGCCCTTAGCCTTGGCCCTGGTCAGAATCGGGACCTTGCCCATTCCCTCCCTCTCCCTCCCCTCACCTTCCCGGTCATGCAGCTCTTCTCCAGGTCGCCTCCTGCAGGACACTTCACCATCAGAGGCTGAAAGGGAGGCCGTGTGCCTTGTCAGGGTCTTCCAAGGCTATTCATCCAGAGTCCCCAGGGGTAGGGGCTCCAGGGCTGGCCACCCTCCTTGGGCCGGGTGTGGAGGGAGGCTGGGGACTCTGTGTGGCCTGCAGGCTGGCTCAAGGCCAGGTGGGAGGTGGAAGCTGAGCAGCGGGTTGGTGGGTGAGGCGGAGGAGTCCTGGCCCTGCTCCTTCCTGGGCTCCCTGCTGCTGGCAGGAGTTCCTGGGACTGGTCAGGGCCAACCTGCAGCAGCTCTCACAGTGTCTTCCTGGCCCTCCCCTGGCGTAGGTGCCTAGGAAGGGAGCTGGGCTCCGTCCCTGGTACCCTGCCTGTGACCAGTGGCCTTGTGTTTCCAGAGCAATGAATGATATTGGGGACTATGTTGGTTCCAATCTGGAGATATCCTGGCTCCCCAACCTGGATGGCTTGATAGAGGGCTATGCTCGCAACTTCCGGCCTGGCATCGGAGGTGAGGGCGGCCAGCGGGGGCTTGGGGAGTCTGTGCGTCCAGCTGTGGGGGTGAGCCCTGCCGGCTCTGGGCCGGCTCCCTCCGGGGGGTGTCTGTGGTCCCCAAGGGGTGTGTCACACCTCGACGGTAGCCCCCCACCCCCAGGAGACAGCTGGGAAGGTGGAGCTTCTCAGGGTCTCACTGCCAACTCTCACCAACGTGGTCTTGCCTGCAACACTCTGGCCGCCCCCGGTCCTGCCCGCCCCCGGTCCTGCCCACCTGGGCTTCCACTGGGCGGACAGCCTGGCTTCTGCTCCTTCTCTGCAGGGCCTCCTGTGAACGTGGCCCTCGCCATCGAGGTGGCCAGCATCGACCACATCTCGGAGGCGAACATGGTAGGTGCTGGTCTGCCTCCACCCCAGCCCTGGCTGTGGCCCGGGGGGAAGAGCGGGGCTGACAGCCAGCGGCCCTTCCTGCCTCCCTCTGCAGGAGTACACCATGACCGTGTTCCTGCACCAGAGCTGGCGGGACAGCCGGCTGGCCTACAACCACACCAACGAGACGCTGGGCCTGGACAGCCGCTTCGTGGACAAGCTGTGGCTCCCAGACACCTTCATTGTGAATGCCAAGTCCGCCTGGTTCCACGACGTGACTGTGGAGAACAAGCTCATCCGGCTTCAGCCTGATGGGGTGATCCTGTACAGCATCCGGTGAGCCCCGGACCCCCCCCCCGCAATCCTGCACAGCATCCGCTGAGCCCCAGCCCCCCACCCCACCCCCGGCACTCAGCCCGGAGCTGGACGGGCCATCTGTCCTCCGGCGGTGGCGCCCAATACTGCAGAGCAAGCGCAGGGTGGCCCCGGGAAGCCACGGGTGCAGCTCTTGGCCAACAGGGTGGCTCTGTGCTGTTTCACGTGAGGGTGAAACTCACATAACACAAAATCTACCCTCTCAACGTGAGCGATCCAGTGGCGTTGGGCGCATTCCCAGTGTTGTGCAAACATCACCTCTGTCTGGCTCCAGAACGTCCCAGAAAGGAGACCCTGTGCCCACCGGCACTCTCTCCATCCTTCGGCCCCACCGACCTCACTTTCTCGGATAAAATGAACCGTTCAACACGTGGCCTTCTGCATCTGCCTTCCGTCCTAACTAGCGCGGCGTTCGTGAGGGTCGCGGTGTTTACCGGGGTGTCATCCCTACCTGCCATCCGCGCGTCTGTCCGTGACGCCGGGCCGTTGCACCTTTCGGCTGTTGTGTGTTGAGCTGTTCCGAACACACACATACATGTGCTTGTTTGAACATGTGTTTTCTGACATGCGCCTTTTAAAAACAGAATTTGTTGCCAACATTTTAAAAACCAGGAGATTTAAAAATCCTGGGGGATGGGACAGGAGGCCCTCAGGACTTCGGGAGCTGGTCTTGCTCCTGGAGGCCTCACCAGCATGTTGTCTGGGCAGAATCACCTCCACGGTGGCCTGCGACATGGATCTGGCCAAATACCCCATGGACGAGCAGGAGTGCATGCTGCATCTGGAGAGCTGTGAGTGCCCCTCCGGGGGCGGGGCGGGGGCTTGCTCAGCGACTCTGCTGTGGGGAGGGGCCAGGGGCCTTTGCAGCTGGCCTGGCTCGGGGACGGGGAGGTGTCTGGGACGGGACCCGTGGAGGGAGGAGCCTGGGCTGAAGAGAAGGCAGAGAGGGAGCCAGAGGCCTGGACAGCCCGGCCCTCTTCCCACGGACGTGTGCGCAGCCCAGACAAGGCATGTATTTGTGTCACTGAGCCAGCGTGACAGCCCCTGTGAGTCACCTGGAGAGGGCGGCCTGCCCTTTCTCCAGCCGTCTGGGCCTGTCCGTCCGCCCGAGGTCGGGCATGGCCGCTGGCCTTCCTGATGCTGGCTGGGTCTTCCCGGGCTGTCCCCTGTCCCTGCGCGGTGCTTCCGGGGCCGGGGGACCCACCGGGGGCTCTCCTGCAGACGGCTACTCGTCGGAGGACATCGTTTACTACTGGTCCGAGAACCAGGAGCAGATCCACGGGCTGAACAAGCTGCAGCTGGCCCAGTTCACCATCACCAGCTACCACTTCGCCACGGAGCTGATGAACTTCAAATCGGGTAATGCGGCTTCCCGTGGCCTCTTCCTCTGAGCCTGGCGTGTGGTCTCCCAGCACTTCTAACCAACCCGTTAGCTGGCTCTGAGGACGCAGCTGCAAAACCACTGATGGGCAGGCTGCCCCCGACCGAGGGACCCAGGACGCCACAGCGTGGATACGGGTCGGGCTTTCTCTGCCTTATTCCTCGGTCCTTTGGTGATGCCTGCAGGCTCTCAGCGCTTGTGGTTTGGAGGGAACGCAAAGGGTGTGGGGCTCACCCTGGGGTGCCTTGTCTCCTGACCACCCCCCGTCCCTTCCCAGCTCCTACCGCCTGGTCACTGGTGCCAGCGAGCCCGGCTGGCTCTTTCCTTTAGCTCGGCTGTGCCTGGAGGTGTGCCCAGAGTGCCCTGGGCCAGTGCAGCACCGGGATCTGTCTCCTCTGCTTCCTCTGGGCGGCCATGCTTCTTTCCTGGGACAAGGCCCAGGGCATGGGAGACCCCTAATCCATCAGGCGCTGTGGGGGAAGTAGGGAAGGCAGGGCCTGAGGTTTGCAGTGGCCCCCTCATGCCTGCCAAGTCCTCCTCTCCCCCCGGGGGCCACAATGGATGGTAGGTCAGGTCCCAGCAGGGAGTGTTTCTCCTGCAGCTGGTCAGTTCCCTCGGCTCAGCCTGCATTTCCACCTCCGGAGGAACCGGGGCGTCTACATCATCCAGTCCTACATGCCCTCCATCCTCCTAGTCGCCATGTCCTGGGTGTCTTTCTGGATCAGCCAGGCAGCAGTGCCCGCCAGGGTGTCTCTAGGTACGGGGCCCTGACCTCTCCTCTGGTGAAAGGGTGGGAGCCCAGAAGCAAGCCCCCAACCCTGCTGGCCATGAGCCCAAGTTTTGCCTTCCAGCCCCTTGTTCCAAGCTGTCCTGGGCTAGTGGCCAGCCAGGTCTGGTGAAAAGAATCTCAACTGCACTTGGACTGGGCGGGGAGGGCAGGACGATGGCAGGGGCCCCGACAACGGCACCACCATTCCCAGCAGGGATTACCACAGTGCTGACCATGACCACGCTGATGGTGAGTGCCCGCTCTTCCCTGCCGCGGGCCTCGGCCATCAAGGCTCTGGACGTGTACTTCTGGATCTGCTACGTCTTCGTGTTTGCTGCCTTGGTGGAGTATGCCTTTGCCCACTTCAATGCTGACTACCGGAAGAAGCAAAAGGCCAAGGTCAAGGTCAAAGAGCAGAGAACAGAGGTGAGAGACTGAGCCTGTGGGTGCTCTTGTATTCAGCACCAAGGACAGCCCCCCAGGCCCCACCTGGGACACAGGGGGCAGCCCTGGTGGGGCCACTCTTCCTGGACCAACTCAGGAGGACCCTCTGCCTACTGCTCTGGGGGGGTCACTTGCAGCCCCCGGGCACAGGAGAGCAGGCCCTGCCTGCCGCTGTTCACAGAGACTTACTGAGGGACAGCCATGGCCCTCGGCTCACTGCTACCCCTCCCCCTGTGCAGATGGACGTAAAGAATGCCATCGTGCTCTTCTCCCTGTCAGCCGCCGGCGTCACCCAGGAGCTGGCCGTGTCCCGCCGGCGCTGCCGCACGCCTGGGAACCTCATGGGCTCCTACAGGTGTGTGGAGATGGAGACCGGGGAGGCCAAGAAGCAGGGGGCGCGCCGCTCGGGGGCCCAGGGAGCCCTCCGTGGCCTCTTCAAGCCCATTGACGCAGACACCATCGATATGTACGCCCGCGCGGTGTTCCCCGCGGCCTTCGTGGCGGTCAATGTCGTCTACTGGGCGGCCTACGCCATGTGAGGCGGAGGCGGGCTTCCCCTGCCCCGGGGCCCGTAGCTACCGGGAGAAAGGCTCTTGGGTTGATCTGCCCGTTCTGCCTGCTTCCAAGGGGGCATGACAACAGGCCACATAAAACAAGAGGAAAGCCTTGGCCTCCCCAAGTACCCCAGGCTCTGTCCCCACCCGTCACCTGGAAGACTCCCTGGGGGCTCTCCATGCATCTCTCCTGCAGACCCCTCACCAGCTTCTCCTTAGCAGCAGAGCTGGCCTGACCCAAGACTGAGACAGGCAGGCTCATGGCCTTTGGGAAGCTATGCACCGGACTCAGAAAACAATCCTGACTCTAGGCGCTTGTTCTGTGGGCGTGGGACCAGGTCATGGGAGGAGCCTGGGAGAGGGCGGTGCTACTTTCTTAGTGAAAAGGTGGAGAAGGGCATCCACAGGTCCTTGGTCCCAGCATGAAATAAAACAAAGCATTTGACTGCTGGCTGCGTCCTCTGTTGCTACGGCTGGCGGTGGCGGCACCCTGGCTGCCGGAGAGCTGTCCTGGAGCTGTGGGCTCCGTGGGCTCAAGACAGAGGGGCTTGGAGCCGTGTCCCAGAGGCGAGCCATGTGGTCACGTCCTTGGGCGTTGGTGGGAGGGGCCGAGATGCAGGGACCTGGAGAGGCTTTCGAACTCACCCCCTCCCCCTTGGTCTCTTGGTCCCACGGCCAGGGCGCCACTACACTGCATTCTCAGACATGGTGGTCGCTAAAGGGAGGTCTTGGGGACATGGGATGACACGGTTGCAGCAGGGTGAGGGGGGTCGTTGGTCACTGGAGATCTGACAGGCAGCTCTTAATAAAAGGGCCCAGGTTTTCCATGGCACCAAAGCAGAGTGAGCCGTCGCACTCAGGGGAAACGGCTGCAGGCAGAGAGGGGACCAGAAACCGGAGCGCTGGCTCCCGTGGACAAGGCAGGCCGGGTCCATGCCGTGCTGTGGTCAAGGAGGCAGCCAGGCGACTGCCCTGCTGGTCCCGCGGTCCCGTCCTGGTGGGCCCCAGCCAAAGCACCCTCAAGGTGAGCCTGACGGTAGCTTTGTGTGAATACAACTTGGTGGATCAGGTGGCCCTGCCATCTGTCTCCTGCCGGCTCAGGCTGCCCAGGGGTCTGCAGTGTCTTGAGCCCGTGGGGACAGGATGCTAGAGGAGGCCCACTCACAGAAGGGCTCAGTGGACCATCGAGATCCAGGCGTGGCAGCACGGGGTACAGGGAAGCTGCTCCCAGAGGACCAGGCTGTGTCCAAGGGCAAAGGAGGGGATGGGCCTATCTGCCCAGACCACACCCCCCAGGCTCATCACCTCCGCCTCCTGCGCCTCCTTCTCCTCCCCCTCTTCCTCCTCCTCCACCTCTACCTTCCTTTCCCCCTCCTCCCACTCCTCCCCTTTTTCCTCCTCCTGCATCTCCTCCACCTCCAGCTCCAGCTCCAAGGCCCTTTACCTCCTAAAGACCCCTCCTGGTACCAGGGTGCCACTTTGGGCCCCTGCTCCGAAGGACTAGGCTTCAGAGCCTGGTAGAGTCGTCCCAGGGCATGGAATGGGCCAAGGAGCAAGACCTCCAGGATCCAATGCGATCGGAAGCTGCAAAGGGAGTGGACTTGGGAGCAAGCGGAGAGCAGGTGGCTCATGAGCAGCAAAGCTTGGATCTGGGTCATCGGGATCTGGCCACCCCTGGACGGCAGGGGGTCCAGGGGCAGCCATGCCCCGCCAATTCCATAAACCAGGACAGTAACGCCCAAGGGCAGCGGGCCCTTTCTCCCTTGCTGCCTTGGCACCCTCTGGTCTGCACATCCTCCCGAAACCTGGAGAGCTGCCTGAGGGCTAGGCGTTCAGATGGTGCCCTGGAGGTGCCCACCCGCTGGACTCAAAGCTGCCCGCCCTTCCCTGGAGGCAACCAGGGTCCTGTCCCAAGTCTTTAGGCTCAGCTCCATCTCCTGGGCCCCCAGGGGATGTGCAGGGAGGTTCAGGCTCACGGAGCTCCCCGGCTCCCCTGCTTCGGGGACTAGCCCCACCCCGCATCTGCTTCTCCTCACCTTCCTGCACCTTGCAGGCTGCCCTCTTTCTGCTGCACTTACCCACAGGGAGCTATTTAAAGCCGGCCTTTGTGACTGCCTCGGGCACCCACGCGGCGAGGCCCACCCGGGCAGGAGCCTTCGCCTGGTTCCGCAACCAGCAATCACTCCCTCCAGCCTGCAGGCTGCTATTTCTGCCCACATATTTACAGGGCCAGAAAAAAGGGACGGGAAGGGCTGGTGCTTTTTAAACGCCGAGTTCTATTCCGGTGGTGATGACATGGGCAGATTGAAGGCCCAGGCGGATCAAGTTTTGCAGCTGAGCGGGGCCAGCTTGGGAAGGGGCTGTCAGCAGTTCCTGTGACAGAGGCATCTGGGCCCGGTGTGGGGGGGGAGCTGCCTCCAGATGCGCCTCATTGCAGCACTTCGGGGGCTGGCGGCTTCCTTGTCTGTTGTCTCCGGCGGAGGCTGGAGAGTGTGTTGCCAGTACAGACCCTGAGACGGCTCCCTGAGAGCTGGGACTGCTCTTCCCAGGCTGGGGGGGAGGGGCGGGGCCCTGCTCCACTCTTTGGCCTGTGGTGGTGCAAAGGCAGAGCCTGGGACCCGGACTTGGGCACAGCGCCTTTATTTTGGGGAGGTTACCTTCCCAGGCCTGCCGCACACTGAGGGCTCCAAACAGAAATCTACACTCTCACAGCCTGGAGGCCAGACGTCGGAGACAGAGGTGTCGGCAGGATTCGTCTCCCCCGGATGCTGTGGGGAGGTCTGTCCCAGCCCCCTTCCCGGCTCCTGGTGCTGCCAGAGGGCCCCGCGTCTCTCATCTAAAGAGGCGGCACCAGCCTCTGGCTGTGACACCGAGTGCGTCCTCTTGTAAATGCTCTGCCGTGGGATTTAGGGACCCTTAATGCAGTTTGACTTCATCTTAACTAGTAAGCTGCAGAGACCTTACTTCCAAATAAGGACTGGGTAGACATGAATTGCGGCGGGGGACACTGTGTAAGCCAGTGCGGGGTGACGTCCCAGAGGCGGGAATGGAGGAACCGGGAAAGCTGGCCAGGTGCTCACAGCCCAGAGCACTGAGGCCCCTGCCGCGCTGGGAGCCTGGCCCCTACCCGAGGAACACTCTCTGGATTGTCTTTTTGCAGCAGGAGTAGCTGGGGCATCTCCACCACCTCCGGCCCAGGGCCGCCCCGCCTGCAAGCCCGGGACAGCCCTGCCACCCCCTGGAAAGTGCTAGAAGGGCTGTCGCTTGCAGTTGATGCAGGGCAGGAGTTGAGGCACAGTGGCGGGGAGTCGTCTCTGCAGAGCTCAGGTCTGCTCAGGACGCCACCGGCTCTTCAGGGTGGTGGCCGTCACAGCAGCAAGAGCCGTGAGAGGCGACCCAGGTGAGTGGGAGGAGCCATAGTCCACACCCACGGCTACAGGCGTTCCTGAGGCTGTAGCTGAGGGTCATCTTCTCCCCCGCCGACCCCCCATCTATCCCTGACCAAGCACCCTGGTCCCAAGGGATGAGCCTCGGCCACCTGGCCCCAGCCAGACACGTGTCACTGCAGTGGCCCGCTCTGTGCCACTGGTGTGGAAGCCCCAAGGGGTGGCCGCTCCTCCCGCTCAGGTTTCTGGCCTCAGGGGGAGTCCCACCCAGGACTGCTCTTTAAGGTCACTCCTGAGCCGGGCATGGTGGCCCACTGTCACCTCCGCCCAGCGTATCAAACAGGCACAGCCCAGAACCAGGACGAGGTGACTTCCCTGTCAGTTGATCGTAGGGCCCCTGGCCCCACATGAGGCCCCAGATTTGAGCTGAGGAGGAGGCCTTAAGGCCATGGGACCGACCTGGGCACCCGGGACACTTTGTATGTAACATTTTCACCCTGGAGACTCACTTGATCCTAAGCCAAAATGATCCATTTTCACTGTCTGCCGGACAACCTCTGTGCCCGCTCAGCAATGCCCGTGGTGGGCACCTCTGCATGCGCCACGGTGAACGTCCCGTGGCAGGTGCTATGGTCCTGGTTGGTGCTGGGGCCCAGTGTCATCTCGGGAGCGGCTCTCCATGGGGTGAATGGTTCTCTGGTGTGGCCTTGCTCCGGAGTCCTGAGGGCCTGGTACCCTCTCCGATGGGGCTTCCCAGAGCCCCGCCACGGGCCTCTCCCGTACCCGGGACTTCCAGGCCGGAGGCCCCAGAGACGGAGGCTTGCACCCTGCCCGGCCTGCCGCTCGCCGCTCTCCACGCCCCACGCAGGACAGCCCACGTGTGCACGCAGCTCCCAGAAGCCCGCCAGGCAGCGCGCGATGTGCAACAGGGGAGGTCCCAGCACGAGCCAGGCCGTCATGCCCCTAAAAACCCCCCAGCGTGGCAGAGCTTGGAGCCCCGTAGCGTGTCTCTGTCTTCTGGCGAGCAGGTACCCCACGAGGGCATACAGAGTACTGGGCACTTCCTGGGCACCAGGTCCGATGAACAGAACATCCTCAATAAGGGGGACCCAGGAGGTCCCTGTGCGCCGTTTGTGACCGTGCGGGAGAGCTAGTCCGGCCAGAGGGCAGGACGGTGGGTGGGGACGGCTGCCTGGCCTGCGCAAGGGCCACCGTGTTCAGTCCTTCTCATCAGCGGAGGTGGAATAAGACCCTCGCCAGCTTGATCCGCAGCGGGGGCTGTGCTGGGCGAAGCCAGACCCCACACCCTGCACCGCAGGGCGCCGCTGCTGCCCTCCTGCTGGCTGGTTCAGAGCCGACCCCAGTGAACTGAATGGGAATGTGGGGGAGGGGCGCCATCGCGAACCCCCTGGTGTCTTTGAGGTTGGCACTGACGGCCACCAGTCCACCCGGACGGAGGAGCACTTCCGCTGGGGGGCGAGGGCAGCTTCAGGATTCGGCTCGACTTTATCACAGGGCTCTCGACCCACGGGACCGGGAAAATGACAGGACTCTGGCAGGTGTCAAGTCAATGCACCCAGGATGAACGTGGGGACCAGGGAGTGAGCCCAGGACGTGTCCACAAGCCCACCGCATCGAGCGGGAGGTGGACGCAGGCCAGGACTCCATTTATCCCTTGACACCCATGAGCCTTTTGACATTTGGGTCTCCTGAGATGATTGTCAGCTCACACCCTGTATCCAAAAGTCCCTCGAAATTGTGAGTGCTGTTTGTGCAGAGTACAGTTTCTCTGAGAGGCGGGATGAAGTCTGGAGGGATCCTTAGCACGTGCGCAGGGTGCTAGTGTAGAGCCCTTCTGTGCGGGATCCGGCCTCTCTCCAATGACGGGGGTCTGGACTGGAGAACCGGCTCAGGTCTGGGGATGAGACCAGAGGTCACAGACAGCTTTCTGTGGTGACTGTGACACCAGCCTTCTGTGCCCCGGCACTTGGTCATTCCCGTTCGTACATGTCAAGCGTTGCCTCAGTTGGCTGCTTGTCCACCCCCGGGGACACCACGGACTCCCGCGGGTGCCCATCTTCCCTCCGACCCTCGTCCCCTAGTCCCCGTGCCCCTAATGATCACGTGCAGCCATCCTGTCCCACTTCAGAAGCCACACTGGCATTTCCTCCTATTGACACCGGCCATGCAGATCAGCCACCGCTGACCCTGGCGACGCCCACACCCTCCCTGGTCACTGTAGAGAATGCATGTCTTCCAGGCCCTCCTGGGCACCCAGTAAGGTGGCGGTTCCTGTGGACTCGTTCCAAGAGGCCCCCAGCCTTGGGCCCACCTCACCCTCCTCCAAAGATGCTCATGTCTCCCCCTCACGTGTACAGGGCCACCACCATCGCGTCCCAGCTCCGGAGAGCCACCCAAGTGTGTTAGGGCGTGGCTCCGCTCTGCCCCCCCATCTATAAACTCTCCCCCGGCCAGGCTTACACTCCACACCGCCCCCCCCCCCCAGCGTTCTTCAGAACCGCTCCGGCCACGAGTTCATGTTCCCGCCGGTCCATTTCAGCCAGGAGCTGGGGTCCCTCCGCTATGCCCTCCAGTAGCCGTCACACCGCGCGCGCTGTCAGGCTGTGTCCAGGCAGGGAAGGCGGGGGCGGGCTGTGAAGACCGCAAGCGTAACAGGTCCCAGGATTTGTTAAGTCCTCACACCTGGTACCTGTGGCTGTGACGCTGTTTGGAAGCAGGGTCTCTCAAGATGTAATTAGGATGCAGGTGAAGAGGAGGTCAGACCGGATTCCGGGCGGGGGCTGGGGGGGGGGGGTCTTAAATCCAATCACCG